>CAUYQG010079291.1:0-44658 GCA_963574415.1 Tarsius wallacei | reverse complement strand
TATTATCCTTTTGTCTTCTATGTCCTGGATTTGGGCTTTTATTTTGGTGATCTGGATTCTTCTGCTGATATTAGGGTTTTTGTGATCTTGCTTTTCCAGTTTCCTCAGGTGGCTTGTTAGGCTGTTGATTTGTGATCTTTCCGTCTTCTTCATGTGGGCTTGTAGTGATATAAGTTCCCCTCAGCTCTTTCTGTTTTACTCATGGTTTTGCTGCTCCTTTGTAATTTATGCCATTTGTGGCATTGGCTTGTCATGGCCCAGCGCTGGGCCCAACTTTATGTGACCTCCCATCTAATGACTCTGCCTTTCTCCTTTTGTTCTTCTGTGTGTGTGTGTGCATGTGTGTGTGTGTGTGTGTGTGTGTGTGTGTGTGTGTTTATTTGTTCAGATCAGGTTCTCAATCTGTTGCCCAGGCTGGAGTATAGTGGCACAATCATGATTCATCTCAGCTTAAACTCCTGGGTTCAAGTGATCCTCCTGCATCAGCCTCTCAAAGAGTAGCTGGGACTACAGGTGTGTACTACCATACCTGGCTCATCTTTTTATTTTTTATAAGTATGAGGTTTTTCTATGTTGCCCAAGCTGGTCGCAAACTCCTAGGTTCAAGAGACCCTCCCACCTCATCCTCCCAAAATGCTGGGATTACTGGCATGAGCCACTGTGTCTGGCTGGTTCTTATTTTTACAAGGGAACTCATTGGCCCAGTTTGGGTCACTGATTTATTCCTGGCCCAATCAGTAGTGGTTAGAAGAACCGGGCAACTTCCCAGTCATCAGGGACCAGGGTGGGGACAGATTCTCTGAGAAAGGGGTGAGGACACGGTAAGCACATGGACAGGAACATCCAGCATACAAGAGATTTGACAGCCTTAGAATTGTCAGGAATCAACCCCACAGAAATATATGACGGTCAGCACCCCCAAATCCCAGAATTTACTTATAAAAAACTGTGTGTTTATTCTTCCATGATTAAACTTCAGTCACCTTAAAAGTACTCTCTGTTTGATGTAATACACCTATTGAGATGTTTTTTCAATTGCTCAAAACAGTTTTTGAACTCGTCAGTTTTTATGCCTTTGAGTGCTTCTGTCATTTTTGTTTCGCTTCTTCCCAAATTGGCAAAACATTTCTCTTTGAGGACTTTTTTAAACTAGGAAAACCAAAAAAAAGTGACTCGGGGTGAGATTGGGTGAATAGGGTGGGTGGGGCATGGGGGTTATGCTGTTTTTGGTCAAAAACTGCTAAACACTCAGCACAGTGTAAACGGGTGTACTCATAAGTCACCCATCATGAAATGGGCAGATGCATTGAAAGAATCTCCAAAAAAATTCACTGAAGCTGAACGCAGCCTCTCACCACAATGCTAGCTGATACACTGATGCAATGTATATCAGCTAGAACACTCATCTAGCCAGTACTACAAAGGGCTCCCCCTCCAAAAGATAATTCCTGTTTTGGGAGGGTACCCATGTGTATGTTATCCCAGGGTTGTAGATACATCTTACTTAAATAACTACTGTAGTTCTTCAATTCTAAAATGAATGTGTTTTTCACATTTCTCAAGCTAAGATGTAGACCGCAATCAACCTGTACATTTAATGCAATGTTTTTCTCTCTCCACATAATAGCTGCTATTAAATTGATGAAGCATCTTGAGTTGAAGTTTCTCTAAGGATACATGGAAATTGTGGTTTACTGGCTCAGTTTTGTCAAAAGTGAAAAATTAAATCTTTTAATATAAAATTACTATTAGGCACCATCTTCCTAATTGTTCTGTTTTTGTCTCACTTTCATTGAGAAGGTGACAATTTCATCATTTCAACAGGTAATTCCCTAATCCCGTCATGTTGCCCTGTCCTCTGGTATCATTCCTAAATCATTTCTCCCAGGATTAACTCATTATTCCAATTAAAGTTCTTGATATATGTCAAAGACATGCCCTTATTTGTGACAGAGCCATAAAAAAGTGTTGCTTTAATTCCCTCTATAAATCAGTTTCTCTACTCCATTCCCTTAATTATGTGCTGTTTTTCTCTGGAATCACTCCAATGTCTGGGATTTTTTTTTTTTTAACCCAAAAGTTATCCAAAATTTAAGTGTGGGATACCAGTATGGTTTGACCTTCCCTTCTTTCTCTTTTGTGATATTCCTCCACACACAGTTCCAAATGACTCCTTTACCTTTGCCAGATGATTCAGCAAAGAACTAAAATACCTCTAGATTTATCCAGTATGCTCACTTGTGGGGTACTCATTTTGGATTAGTTTCACACAGATAGCTAACCTTTTGCTGTTTTTTCCCCCATGGAATTTCCTCTTATTTTCTAACTCTAGGTTGTTTATTTAGCCTTTTAGTTAGCCATAGGTGCAGTGAACTGGCATCTTTAAGAAGTGGGATGATATGATAGGAAGATCAGCCCACCCCAGTAGAATTTTAGTTCAGGCTGTGGTATGAAAATACTGTCCGGCCTTAAAGAAGCAATGAATGTCTCTGGGCCTAGCAAGCGGTTAGGAAGGGAGGTAGGACTAGGTGATTCCTAAGACTCTTTCAGTTCTAACATTCCACAGCATCATTTCTTAATGGTTTGGTTAATATATTTTTTGACTTTATGTAGGCTCAAAATCAAACTAAGTCCCAGACCAACACCTGTAATATCTCGCCAAGCCTAAATTAATTACACGTGTTCTGCATCTGTTAGAAGGTGGCCATGCAGGCTCTTTCAAAGTCCCATTCCCTGCCAAATGCATATGTGTATGCATACACACTTAACTTTGGAAGTGAACATTTATGGGATTCAGTCCTATAGGAGTTCAGCTCTGTATCTTTTTCTGATGGATACAAAAGAAAAAAGAAATGATCTCATTGTCCATCACTCTGATAAGAAGATGACACATTGCCTTACCCTTTTATAACCTAAAGAAAGAACTATTTCTATGGAATGACTTACACTATCTTCCAATAGTAAAAAACTATTGTAAAAGTAATAATATAAAAACTGGTGACTACACCTCAGATTTACCTTACTAGACTATGGTGTGCCTTTTGCAATCTTTTTTTGTGTTTTTGGTTTAGAATATCCTTCCTTCAAGCCCAGTGCCCTTGACAGGCCAGCTATGCCTAAACTGAATAATCATGATTATGTGGTCTCTGCCTGAAGTTTGGAAGCTCGGAACCCCCATTTTTCTGGCCTCTTGGCTCATCCCAGATCACAATTCTGCTTCCTAAATGAAGAAATAACTGCCAAAAATCACGTAGGCATGGTACCAACCCCTTTAATCTCCTAAGAGGCATATTGTCCTGACCTGCTGATTCGTACAGTGTGTGTTGTGCTCAAATTACTCAGGAATTCCCTTGCCAGTCTTTTGTCAACAGTTATTTTTGCAAGGTCTTCATTACTTTCTAATTGACTAAATTTATTTTCTTCATTTCTTTCATTAAAGACAGGTTTAGCAGTAACATCAATTGTGTAGCTTTTCTAATGACTTTCTTCTTTCAGGCTTGCCCTCATTTCTAAACAGGTCTGCAGTTTACCCTTAGTTTCTATTTATCTAACTACTTATCTACTTATCTGTCTATCTATCCATCCATCCATTCATCCATCTATCCAGCTATCAACTGTCTATTTGGATATAGTTGAGATTTTGAAAATTCACTGTAACTGGATGTCTAGCTTTATAAACTTGGGTGTGAATAATGCTACCCCCAGTAGCATCTCTTCCTTTCCCAAGTATAATATGCATGGAAGTTCATGGATGGTTTAATAGGAACTCAGTCTATTTCCTGACTATCCCTTTCCCCTTCACCTAGGGTGAAGTCAACCTTAGTCTTTCTTGCCTAGTGGAGACAGAACTCTGTTGTGCCTTCCTGAAGCTAGAAAGTGCCCCTACTGCTTCAAAGAGTTGGTTGTACCAGAATGAACTACATCCCACGGGTTTTGGGTGCTGGGTTCCTTGCCAATACAAATTCCTATGGCGGACTCAACAGGTCTTTAACATTACGTTTAGTGTGTTTCATAGCAAAACTGCCCTGAATGATCAAATTATTATGTATATATATGTGTGTGTTTTAATTTACTGAAAAAGCTGCATTACAAGGCTAAGTGTTGCACCTAGAAGATCTAAATCAAAGCATGCCCCAGGGTCCTGTTTCTTGGGCCCGGAAGAACCATCTCCTCTACCATTATTATGGGGAGGTTAAAATTATAGATTTATGTCTTGCAGAGTTATATAAATAACTCTAAGAATAATTTATTTCAGGAGTCTCAAGGCCTCCCCTTCACCAAATGAATAGGTCAAAGGCATCCTGGCTACTTCGATAGATGTAGACAGCTTAGAATTGTAGAGAAAAGGAAGAGGGCCTCAGTCAAGACTCTTGGAAAGTCTGCAGGCCCCTATGCAAAGATTCTCCTCATCCCACTGGGCTTGCTAAGGCCATAGCTTCTCTGGCCAGACCCCTAAGGGCACACTCTAGATGATCTCAGACTTTAAAGCATTCTGCTAGTGGCTCCTTCTGGCATTTCCTTTTGAGGCACCATCCACACCTGGTTGAGCATTTTAACCGTTTATCTGGCAGGACAACATGGCCCAGCCACAATGGTGAGGATGTGGGTATTTTTCATTGAATAAACTGCTTTTACTGTTTTTACTGGCTTGACTAGTCAAGCAGATTAAAAGGAGTTACATGTGCTTTTCAAAAACTAAGCTGTTTTTGGCACTTTGGTGTTTTGTTGAAATCTAACCGATTTTTACTTGATATGACACACGTTGAGGTTTAAAATTGCTGTTATCTATGGGCCTCCCCTTTCCACGAATACTCCATAGGACTTGTCATCCTAGTATCAATTCTCAGTTTGTCAGTTTTTCCATCTGCTACTTGGGCTTAAAATCTGAAGTTCCCCACTTGTTGTGTATGATCAAAACCTTTGTGTATCATGGGAATTTGGGGAGTCTTTATCCTGGTTTTTCCCTAGCATGTACTAGCAACATGACCTTGGGCAAATCACTTCACTGTTTTTATGCTTCAGTCCTCAATTGTGAAACTGCAGCATTAATAGAACTTGCTTTATAGGACTTGTGAAAAACAAATTAGATAATGCATGAAATATCACTGTAAACAACAAATGGTAAGTGTTAGGGTCACACTCCCAGCGGTGTCTCCAGAATGTTAGGTCAGGTATGTCTGGTGTCGTGGGATATCTGGTGTGCAATCTGATGCCACATGAAAGATGCAAAGAATTGCACAGAATTTAGATATAGTTAAATATAGTGTATTTAAAAGGAAAATTAGAAAGAGAGTAAGAAAGAAAGAGGATACTCGCCTCCCCAAGGTAGGGGAGGAGGCCAAAGCCAGGAAACATGGCGACAGCCATAGCTCTAAAGAGCACATGACCACACCAGAGTCTAGTAAGGCAATGGCGGTGACCTGGCAGTGTCAGCAATGGTCTGGCAATGACAAAATGGCTGCTCATGGTTGAGTCCTTTTAACCTTTCCTTTGGATGACCTGCTGATTTGTACACACACTGTACAAATCAGCAAGTCAGGGCAATATGCCTCCTAGGAGATTAAAGGGGTTGGTACCATTAAAGTGATTGGGGGGTGGTCTGCTCCACATCATCACAAAGGTGCAGGTAAGGGCAGGTACTGATGTCAGGTGATGGACAGCAGGCAGATGGGTGGGTTAGTCACATGATTGCTGCCACGGTAGTGGGGTCTGTCTGTGTCAGAAAGGGCTGATTAGGTTAACTTGGGAGTTTGGGGCCCGGAGGGGTTTTTCCTGCAAGAGATCTGTCTGACTTTTTCAATTCACAAGTTCCTTGACTGGAAGGAGGTCTATTATTGTTTCTATGGCATCAGCCAGCCAAGGGATGATCTTTGATCTTCAACCTTGACAAGGAACCTGAAATTCTGCTAAAGATTATTATGCTAAACCATGAACTGAAAAGTTGGACTGTCCTGCTCTTGAATCTGATGGAGATTTGCCGAAGGGGTGGGGTAGGCTGCCAGTTTGGCCTGCAGTAGAATGTCTGAACGCTTCCTAAAACCTGTCAATTGGAAATTTATTTGATCTATGTTTAACCTGTACTAGTTTCAAAGCATGTTGGGGGAAAGTCTAAGCAAAAATGGTTATGCTGAGGCAAAAAGACTATGCTAACCTAAGTTTATTCTAGGTTTCTATAGGTATCTCCTTTTGGTAATAATGGTTAACATTTGCAGAGTATTTTCTATGAATCAAGTCCCGTGCTAAGAGTCTCTTAAAGGATTACATTCAATGGTATCTATTATTATTACTCTTACAAGTTACTTAAATTCCACAAATATTTGGTTATCATTTTCTCTGAGATATATGCTCTTGGAGATTACCAAGATAATATCTCACATTCATTTCATTCGTATTCTAAATAAAAATATCAGGCACAGTGGCTCATGCCTATAATCCCAGCACTTTGGGAGGCCGAGGAGGAAGGATTGCTTGAGCCTAGGAACTTGAGGCTAGCCTGAGCAACATAGCAAGACCTCATCTCTACAAAAAATTAAAAATTTAGCCATTCTTGGTGCTGAGCTCCTATAGTCCCATCTACTCAAGAGACTGAGATGGAAGGATTATTTGAACCCAGGAGATCGAGGTTGTAGTGAGCTATGATTTGCCACTGTACTATAGCCTGGGTGACAGAGTGAGATCCCAATAATAAATAAATAAATAAATAAATAAACAAATAAATAAATAAATAAGGAAGGAAGGGAGAGAGAGAGGAAGGAAGGGAAGGAAGGAAGAAGGGAAGGAAGGAAAGAAGGAGGGAAGAAAGAGGGAAAAAGAAGAAAAAATAAAAATAAGACAAAGACATAAAGAAGTATGATGAGTGGCAAGTTCATGAGGGATCTAGAAAGTGTCATGGGGCATAAAAGAAGGAGAGATTACTTCTCTGGAGGCCTTCTTGAATAAGGTGGCATTTAATAAGGGGCTTCTCTCGGCCTTAGTGCCATCAACTTAGAAACCTCCATGCCATGAGGGCCAAGTGGAAGAAGCAGCAAATGCCAAAAAAATTAAAAAATTTAAAAAGTAGCAGCAAATGTGCAGGCTGAAGTACAAAAGAAGAAAGATGATGCAGAGGTCCAAGTAAACCTCTAGCTTGTGCGCCTATGGAGACCACGGAAACAGAAACACGGAATGCCAGAGGCTTGGGATGCTGGTACAAGTTGTTGGACTGCATGCTGTCTAACTTGTCTCTCCAGGAATCTAGAACTACACATCATCCAATTGTCAAGACCACCTCTGAGTCTTGGCATACCAAAATAGTCATACCAAAACAGTCACTGTTGGTCCTTTGTCCTAGACCTGTAACATTCTGGACTAGATCTGTGTTGAGTTGTGGCCGAGAGTAACGAATGTACAACAAATCATCTCTTCTGCTGTCTTAGCTGAAGAATCAAAAAAAAGGAGGGGGTTTGATTAAACAAATAAATAAAAAACGGGTTTGATTAAGCAGGCAATAGTAAAACTAATAATAAGAAGAAATCAGCAATAATAATAGCAGTTAATACTTATAGACTATCTCCTGTATGCCAGACCCTGAGAAAATCAGGAGAGAGATTATCTCATTCAATCCTTCCTACCACCCCATGAATTAGGTGTTATTATTATTCCCTATTTTATTTACAAGGCTGAGAGAAGTTCACTAACTTGCTGAAGAACACTTACCTTGTAAGATTGAGCCCAGATTTGAATCCAACGCCTATGTTCCTAACCACTATAGATGTACTGATGTCAGGTACTTGGGCAGGGCATGACAATACAATGAGCAGGATGTGTTTACACACACACAGAAGAGGGCTGAAGTCCCCTATAGGAAGAGATGACCTTTAGGGATGCCTTAAGCAGAGTCACACAGAGATGAACTTGAGAAAGACAAATTTGGAAAGGGAGATTGCTGAGGATGAACTGACCAGATTTGACGACTGGTTGAATTCAGGGAGACAAAAGTGAGGCAAAAGCTCAATTCAATTCAAATTTTCATCAGGACACAATTTGGGGACAACATGTTGATAATCATGATAATCAGTGCCCAGCAGATGTAAGATTTGGTTTTTCACTTGTGCTCTGCTCAAGTTGCATACGCGTAGGGATTCACCATCCTTTTCTCTTATGAAAGAATATTCAGATTTCTCTAGCAAAAGTCCCTCATGAAACTAGGGAAGTGAGGAAGCCTTCCAATGTTCTTTCTGGAAATCATACATCCATGCAATTTCCTTAGCCACAAGCACAGTACACACTATAGTGTCTGGGTTATCCATCCTTTCTGCATCTCTGCCAGGAAGGGGGACAGAGGTAAAACAGAAAGACATGGGGCTAAGGACTAGAGTTTTAACTACGTCTTTGCCACTTTCAATTTACATCATTTTGAGCCAAGTCACTGATTTCTGTGTACCGAAGTATCTCATGTAATCCTTTTAATCACTCCATTTTGCAGATACAGTAAACTGAGGCTCAGAGAGATCAAGTAAATTACCCAGTGGAGGAGCTGGGGTTTCAACTCAGATCTGTCATGCTCAACAAATTGGGGGTTGAGACTGGACTGGTGTTCACTGAAGTCTCAAAAAATGTAATTTTCATTTCTTTGTAGTAGTGACAATCTCTGTTTTAAGTATTCTAAAGAATTATGTGCACCTCCTCAGATGACCTTCCAGTACTTCTTAACCTTATGACACAGAAGTTTCCAGAGCAATTTTCCCAAACATCTTAGGTTTTGCTGAAAGAGGCTCTTGCATAATTTCAACCCCTGGCCAAACTCTTTAACGATGTTATTTCACACCATATGCATTGAGGTTGACCCGAGTCAGCTATTTTTTCACTTTTGGTTTTTTCTGCCCCCCCCCCCCACTTCTTTTCCAGTCAATATTTATTTTCAATGCAAGAAGTCAGCCTCCTTTTTAGCTGACAAGGCTGGTTGTTCACACACCTTTTGGGTGCATAACAAACAAGTTAGGTGTGGGACTGACTCTAAACAATCCCCTTAAATGTTCGAGGGATAAAAAGCAGGTAAGCCAGAAATTGGCTGAGTATTGGATGTTCTGATAATTAGAGTCAAAGTGGTCCCCAAATGTGGTTCTGAAAAGCCTTGTGATTAGGAAAGGTGAGACTGGCAGCCTCCAAGCAATCCCATTCTAGCCCCTTGTGTCTTCTTTACTGGCTGTTTTCTGATAGAGCAATCTGTCCCACATAGGGCAGCAGGGGCCCCTTTTCCAGACACAAACCTATCCATTCCCAATCTGACTGCTCCTTTTCCCTCCTAGTGCACTCACTAACTCTCTCTGGGCAAAATGCTTGCTTGATGGTATTTAAATCCTAGCTGCACCATTTAAATCACCTGGGAAGCTTTTTTAAATGTCAGTACCTTGGCCTCACTCAAGACTAGTTAAATTTGTGTCCATAGAGGTGAGTCCTGAGGTCCTCAGGTTACTCTAAAGTGTCACCATGTTCAGATCTACCACTTTAAGGGATCAGAGCTCAGGACAAGAGTGAACCTGGAGAGAAAATGTTTAAGGAAAGGTTTGTCTGTGGGTCTCATTGTCATCCTTTTTCAAGAGCAAGGCACGTTGCTGAAATAAAAGAAAAAAGAACTTACATTCAATCAGGAGTCAATCTGAAAGATTCTCTAAAAGCAGAAAGTACGTGTGCATTCTAATTTTGAAAACAAAGGAAAACCAAGCAGCAATATTCAATAAGACATTGCAGCGGTAGCTTTCCTTTATCCACTTCCTTCTCTCCAACCCAACTAGACTATAAATTCTTTGAGGAAAGGTGGCATCTCATTCATTTCTGCATCCTTCAGACAATGTCTGGCATAGGTTCTGGCACTGAGTAGATGTTCAGTAAATGTCCATTAATTAAAGTGAATCTGCAATTTACTCCCTGCAACATATGGAGAAGCTTCTGGAACCGTAGGCTGGGCCAAGGTGATGCTCCTTTTCCCTACCCACTATGTTCAGATTCCAAAACTCTTCACATGGCCACTTTGTCACAGCACCTTGCTGAAACTTTACTCAGTTTCTCACAGACTGTATCCCTAACACAGTTTCCATTATACAAACACATGCCAACTCCCACAGAGAACAAACACCTCAAGCCCCATCCTGGATTTGCTTTCTTTTTTTAATAAATAACTTTTAAATTATAGAATAGCTTTAAATTTCCAGAAATGTCCCAAAGAGAGTACAGAGTTTCCATATATTTGTCTCCCATATCCCCCATGCTTGACATCTTACATTACCACAGGACATTTGTCACAAGCAGAGAACCAATATTGATACATTACTATCAACTAAATGCTCTACTTTGTTTAGATTTCATTAGTTTTCCTCTAATGATCTTTTCCTGTTCTAGGACCTCATCTGTAATTTCACATTACATTTAGTTGTCACGTTTTCTCAACCTTTTTTGGTTTGTTATTATTATTATTTTAGACTGCTAGATCATCCTTGTATTTGATGGTCTTGCCAATTTTGAAAAGAGCTAGTCAGGTACTTTGTATAATATCCCTCAATTTGTGTTTGTCTGACATTTTCCTCATTGCTGGACCAGGATCATGAGTTTATGAGAGGAAAACTGCAGAGGTGAAGTACTCTTCTCATCACAGGATAGTGCCATCCTTATCAGATCTTTGGGTTTGCTTTTGAGAAGAACTATGATATTACGGTAGCTCTGGAGCCAAATGGCCTGGTCTCACACCCTGGCTCCACTACCCACTCACATGATCTCAGGCAAGTCTATTTTTTTCACAAAGTTTCACTTGCTTTATTTGTAAGCTGGGGTAACAGTCCCTCTGCCATATGTATTTATAGCCTTTAGCATAGTACCTGACACATGGTAAGCATTAAAGAATGATAAGCAGTCTTACTATTTCATTGTTAATCATTCTTTTGAGCAAATTTATTCCATGTTTCCTATTCATTGAATACAAGAGGTAAACAAGGCGATAGTTAATATGCCTTTAAGTTATAATATCACTGGATTCTAGGTAAATCTAGTCAGATGTTTTGCAAGTTCTAAAAAAATTGACTTATCAGTGTATGCTGTTTTATAGTTTCTTATTCTAATTATTTAATTGCCCTTTGTAACCAGAAGCTGACTTAACAATTCTGCCAATACTAATTTAGTTGAGTTCCTCTATATATGTGAAGTAGCTACAATGTATGAAAAAACAGTAGACACAGAATTAGGACACATGAGTTCAATTAGGCGTTGACATTACTAGCTGTTAAATTAGTTTGAGGTGTGTTTCAGTACTAGAAATGGGTTGACCTTGACTCAGCCAGGCTTCCTTGAATGGGTCCATCCCAACTAAACTGTAAATTCTTTGAGAGAAAGTGACATCAACCTCTATGGTCAATGGCAGGCTGGGTTAGTGGTGTGACCTAGGACGGTGAACAGAACGTGGCAGAGCAGAGCGGGAAAAAGAATCACCTTGGGGAGCACCTGGCAATCACAATCTGCCCCATGAAAATTGACTAGCATGACTCCAGAGCTCTCGCTAAATTCTGGCTGGCAGTTCAGTTGCTGGTTTAACCTCAGATTCTTCATCTGCAAAATGAAGATAATAATCCCTAGCTCCCAGAATTACCTGGAGATGCTAATAGGGCCATAACTTGGAAAAGGTTAGTAAACATAGAAAATGCTATTCAGATGTACTGTCACGGGTGAACGTCTAGGATGGAAAACAGTGAGCAGTGAGTAGAAATGGGCTTATCGTATTTATATGAGCCATACATTCTTCGTGTCCACAAAGGCCAATGATGGCCCAAGCACAAGCCTAGCAGAGGAGATCCTTGCTCTCCATAATGCTGAGGAAGTTTTGAACTTGGGAGCTCTTATAAGTCTTGACACTACTCAGAAAAACTCAGTCAACCAACAGATTTACAGAAGTCTAGATTCAGCGGACTGGGAATTAATGGCAAATTTGCTTCTCTCAGATAAGAGCCGCTGTTAATTAACATTTTAAATTTTAATGTGTCAATAATTTAGGAGCCTGGTTTGCTTGGGTTGTATTTTTTTTCCCCTCCTTCTATGAAGAATAGTATTACAAGGGTAAAAAAAAATCACTGAGCAGAGCATTCCTACAAGGTTTATGAGGAAGGGGAGCAGAGACTAGTAGGTTGTCTTAACATAGCCATTCTTTTGTTGCAAAGGTTGGATTCTGATTTTTATTTTAATACCAGCCTCATGAGATTCAGGGTAATGAATCTGATCTTAAAATCTGAAACATGTGGCTTGAAATTGGGACTATCTCAGAAAATAGAGGTAGAATGTAATTAAGAGGTTTTGCTGTTCAATGATTAGTGCATTTAGATTGTGTCTAAAATGAACCTATACAGTCACTTAGAAAGTGAAAATGTCAATATGTTCTTTGTTTCATCCAGAGCAGGAGTTGGTTAACTACAGCCCATAAGCCAAATTCAGCCCTCCTCCTGTCTTTGTAAATAAAAGTTTTATTGGAACAGAGCCATGTTCATTCATATACATGTTGTCCATGGCTGCTTTCGACTATAACAAAGTTGAGTAGCTGTGACAGAGACTACATGATCCACACGTTCTAAAATATTTATTATCTGACTCTTTCCAGAAAAAGTTTGTCAACACAAGACTTGAGGTCATTTTAGGTGGTCCATAGGCAAATATGTTTTATTTGAATCATTATGCATTTATTTTAATATGTATTAGGAAAAGACAAAACTGCCAAAAAGACAAAACTGTCGTTCTGTAGATTTTTGTTGTTGTTGCTAAGGCCTAGCTAAAGAAGATATAGAATGAAAACTTTGAGTTAATTTACAGAAAAATACTAAATAAATAATGCCCCAAAAGTCCAGGTGGTATGCAAAACACTGATATTTTAGAAGCATAGACAACAACTGGACAACAAACTATTTATTTTTTTATATCAAATTGACCTCTTTGGTTCAAAGAAACCTTGACCTAAGAGAGGATTTTAACAGGTATCCTTTTAATTTATTTCTATCTGAGTCTTAAAATAATTTGGAGCAGAAACTAATCAAATAGCAGTAATAGCCTCCCACTCAAATACATGAAGGTAAGACATGGAAGAACCCCCTCAGCTGCAGTCACACAGCTGTCAACAAACTTGTTCCGGAGGGGGAGGGGGAACAGAAAAGAGCTTTGGGAGTAAAACCTTAATTGTAGTCTTTGCTTGGTCTTGGCTAACTGGAAAACTCCTTCAAGTCTGGTATCAGAGAATCTCTCCATTTCGTCAAACTCATCTGATCCTATCACCTGTGGACAAGCACATAGGCTTAAAAGAAAACCATATACAGACTCCTTCAGCTCACTTTAGACCAATGTTTCTCTAAGTATGTACCATGGAATATTTGCAGGTTCAGATTTTTTTAAAAAGAGTTCAGTGGCCAAATAATCTTGAGTTTCATTGATTCGAACAGAGTCATACCTGCTCAAATTTCCTGCAGGGCTTTTCAGAATCAGCATAGAGGTGGAAGATGCAATTTTGCCCAGACCTATCCTTCTGGCCACAGAACCCTTTTCACATGGAGCATTTTGGAAAATGTCACTTGTAAGGATCTAGAGAAGAGTGAACAGAGATGGCATCAATGTGATTTTGGGGCTAGAATGTACTTCATTTTGACTTTTTTGGCATTTCTTCCTTTTGAGGTGTAACATCAATCTAATGAGAAACAAGTTTCATGACAGCAGATGGTACAACCTCCAAACATGAGACGACTTGTACACAGAGAACACTTGGGAACTTTGAAATTCAGTCTGCGCTAAAACTTTTAGGTGGCTAATTAAAAATAGACACCCAAATCCTTAACAATGTACATTTTCTTTAGTAAGCAATTTTACTTTTATAACTTCATCCTTTGGAAAAATATCAGAGCTATGTACATAAGGGAATTCCCTGTAGGGTGGCTTGTAATGCTGAAAAATTAGAAACAATTTAAATGTTCACGAATAGAAGATTGTTGGGAGGGTTTAAATATATTGGAATATTAAGCAGGCAATAGAAATCATATTACTAAAGAGTACTTATTGACATAGGAAATTGTTCATAATATATAGATATGACAAAAAATACTATTAAATGATATTCATTCACATAACCCTATTTTCATAAAACTATGTAAGTGAAGAAATATGAAAAGGACTTATAGGCAGTATAAATAGTGAGATTATTTTGGGTGGTGGAATTATGGAGGAAATGTTTTTCCTTTGTGCTGTTCTGTTTGCCAACTATCCTGCATTGAGCTTATATTATATAATTAGAAAAGTTAGATTCTAGTCCAGTAGAAAATGCTTCTTCTTCCTCTTCTTATTTTTGAGTTGGAGTCTCACTCCATCGCCCAGGTTGGAGTGCAGTTCATGGCCACCCCAGTGTCGACCTGCTGGGCTCCAGTGATCCTTCCGTCTCAGCCTTCCAAGTAGCCAGAACTACAGGTGTGCGCTACCACGTCTGGCTAATTTTTGATTTATTGTAGAGACGAGGCCTTACCAAGTTGCTGAGGCTGGTCTCAAAATCGTGGGCTCAGGCAATCTTCTCGCCTCAGCCTCCAAAAATGCTGGGATTACGGGCTGTGTCACTGAGCCCAGCCTTACAGTAGAAAATTCTACAGAAAACAGAGTTCTGCTTATATCACTTTTTCCAAAAAAAAAAACAAAAAAAAACCCTACATGATATGGAACATTTTGCAAGTACACTAGGCAATGTGTACACTAAGGCCAGAAAGGATTCTCTCCCTGTTACAAGTATGGCAAAAGATGATACCAGAGCCCTAGAGGCTTCATGACTAAAAATTACTCTTCTTGTTTTGTTCTGTTCAGAAGCATGTCAACATGAAGAATGGCCATGCCAGCATCTCAAGAAATGACCTCTGGTTTGTAATCCAGGTGGATGAATTCCCCATAGCCCATCAAAGCCCTGAGTCAGCTCGTCCTATATACCTGCTCTATCTATATATAGCTCAGATCCCCATGGTCCGGCCACTTCCTTCCTCTTTTCATATTTCTCCCCACCTGATGGTGTCAAGAATAAAGTATTCGAGTCAGAGTTGGAGAGGGATTCAATAAGGACCAGGCTTGGCATCACTGTTGCTTCTGCAGCAGGTGGTTAGCTCTATTTCCACCTTGTCGGGCAAAATGGAAATAGCCAGCACAGATCTCTGTCCACTGCATTTTACAATATTCTCTCAATGCCACGCATTGTTTAAAGAAGGAAATGTATGATGATGGCACGGGTCTGATGTGACTTGCCATGAACTCACTGTGTGACCTTGGATTAAAAGTCTCCCTGCTCTGGACCTCAATTCCCTTGCCTATTGAAGGAGATGCCTTGATTCACTTAACAAATGTTTATTGAGTTCCTTCTCTGGGGCATGAAGGTACACAAGACAGACATTCCCCTTGCCTTCACAGAGCTTACAATTTAGTGGAATAGGCAGATAACAATTTTGTAAAAACAAATTCAAAGCAGTGTGGAAGCATTCCGCAGAGCAGAAATTATAGAGATTCTCCTGGAACCAAAGGAAGGACATACTAAGCTAGACTCAGGGAGTTCAGGAAGAGTCAGATCTAGTAATGTCTCAAAAGTGACCTCTAGAAGACATGAGTAAGAGTTGGTGAAAGAGGGCAGTGGTAGGAGACAATTGCCTATCAAAGGCCCAGAAACAGGAGGAAATCCAAGAGGTTAAGGGAAATTCGCAGAGCCAAAATAGAGGGTACAAGAGGGAATAGAACAAGATGAAGGCAGGCCACGTTAAGGAGTTTGGACGGGTGCTGTCCAGTAGATATATAACGTGAGCTGCATGTGTCATTCTACATTCACATTTTAAAATCAAAAGGAAACAGCTAAAGTTATTTTTAATAAAATATCTTAGCTAACCAATTATCGAAACTATTATTTTAATATATGATCAATATACGATTATTAATAAAATGTTTTATAACCTTTTTTTCCTACTAAATCTTTGAAATCTGAGGTTTATTTTTATTTATTTATTTATTTATTTTTGAGTTGAAGTCTCACTCTTGTCACCCAGGCTGGAGTGCAGTGGCATGCTCACGGCCACCACAACTTCGACCTGCTGGGCTTAGGTGATCCCTCCGCCTCAGCCTTCCAAGTAGCTGGAACTACAGACACACGCCACCACGCCTGGCTAGTTATTGTAGAGACAAGTTCTCACTAAGTTGCCCAGGCTGGTCTCAAACCCCCAGGCTCAGGCAGTCTTCTCACCTCGACCTCCCAAAGTGCTGAGATCATAGGCTGAGCCACTGCACCCAACCTGAGGTTTATGCTTATAGCTCATCTCAACTTGGACTCACCACATCTCAAGTGCTCCAAAGATACCTGTGGCTGGTGACTACTGTACTGGAAAGCACGGGTTTAGACCAAAGGACTGCAAAGCCACCAAAGGACTAGGGGTGGGACATGATGGTCACCCAGGCAGATCTGTGGATAATGGATCACAGGGGAGAAGCAGGGAAACTGGGAAAGATGACAGAAATCTGGAGAAAACATCTGGGTCATGGCAGGGAGGACGCATAGATCTCAGTGATCAAGAGATATTTAGGAGGAGACTGAAACACTGTGACATGCACATGAGCCCACGGAGCACTCTGACCCAAGAGCCACTTCACACGGCATAATGATGTATTTATTTTTTTCCCCTGTGACCTCTTCAAGCTGAAAGTCACAGACCCGTGTGAGAAGTCGAAAAAGCAAGATCAATTTCCTAGGAGCCCCGTATAGGAGCCCCGTAGTGAATGGTTTTTGTGGGTGGTTTGTGGTGCTGTTTTGACCCTTTATTGGCTGTATAGAGTGAGATAGAGGAATCATCTATAAAGCCTGAGAGAGTGATTGTTGCTTTTTTTCCTCTTCTGTGTCGCTCCATCAACTGACACATTGAATCTGTGGAGAGAAGAGGGGAGGAGGACGTAGGTGGAGAAAACTGTTTCTTAGGGGTGATTACAGTCAGGCAGGCACTCGAAGAGACATCCCTGGGCCCCATATTTCTTTTGCCACCAGTGACTTTCAAATCAAATGAGTCCAATCTGCAGATCAAAATGAGATTTTTCTTATTGACTTCCCTGAAAGCTTAGCCGGCTCTCTGCAAATCGAGTCATGTGCATCCTGCCTTCCTCATCAACCACCGCCGATTGCAGGGATGTCGAAACTGGGCCGAGGTTGGCAAATATGTCACTGATGCATGAGGCGAGGGAAAATCCAGCTCTTATTGGCCTGGCAGTGCTGACCTGGTTTGTCCATAAATGAAGAGCAAATGCAATTTGCAAAACACATAGAACTGATAAGGGGTTACAGCAAGGCGGGGCTGGAGCTGTTTTTCTAAGAGTAGGTCCTCTCAAAAAAAGGACAAGACAGATCTCAAGATCGAAATCAGACAGACAGTGTTCCTTAAAGCATACTTCTTCATAAGTCAACTTTATCATAATCACCTGAGGAGTTTGTTAAAAATGTGCATGTCTGTCTAACCCCAGGCCAGTTGAATTTGAGTGTCTAGGGGTGGGAAACCCCAAGTTTTACAAGCCCCCAGGTGATTTTTGTGCACATTAAAGCCCAAGAAGTCCTTGAAGAAGGAACGCGGTACAAGAGTTTTACCATTTGTGTGTTGGAAAAAGTATGGAATTTGGTGTCAGTCTCCTTGGCCCTGACTCTGTTAACTGGTGGGATGACCTCATAGTGAAGGGAGAAAAATGGGATGTGAAGAAAGAAAGGGCCAGGCCCACCTCCCTCACCTGAGAGCTGCATAATGATGGTTAATAACTGAGAGAAATCTCATCCTCACCACCAGAAACACAGGTGGGCTCAAGGGATTTCACAAAGTGTGCCAGCTCTGACATACCATGTCTCTAAATCACTCAACCTCAGTTTCTTTTTTTTTGAGTTGGAGTCTCACTCTGTCGCCCAGACTGGAGTGCAGTGACTGCTTCCGGCCACCGCAGCCTCGACCTGCTGGGCTCTGGCGATCCTCCCGCCTCAGCCTTCTGAGTAGCCGGAATTACAGGCACGTGTTACCATGCCCAGCTGATTTTTTTAATTTATTTATTGTAGAGATGAGATCTCGCCAAGTTGCCCAGGCGGGTCTCGAACCCACGGGCTCAGGCAATCCACTCACTTCAGCCTCCCAAAGTGCGGGATTACAGGCTGAGCCACCGAGCCCGGCTCTCAGTTTCTTCATTTAAAAAATGAGAAGATTGGCCAGGTGCAGTGACTCACGCCTGTAATCTCAGTACTTAGGGGACTGAAGTGGGAGGATCGCTTGAGGCCAGGAGTTTGAGACCAGCCTGGGCAACAAAGTAAGATCTCATCTCTAAAAAACAAAAAAAAAAATTTAAATTAAAAATAAAATTTTAAAGAGAAGAAAAATGGGAAGGTTATATTCTGTTTTGACTGTGCTATTTTGGGGATCTAGTACAACAATGCACATATATTTTGGGGAAAAAAATTTAAGTTTGGCACAAACATAAAGCGGTGGTATTAATCTATGAGAGAGCTTATTTCTACTTAGGATGTTATTGTCATAATGCTATTTCTACACTGATAAAATCTCCCTAAAAGCATAGTATTTTATATTTTTTACAAAGCACAATAGCAAGTACAAAGGGATATTTTTTGTTTACTATTGATCACATAGTATGAAATGGACCAGGTTAGCCTCTGCTGACCTTTCCTTTAATACCACCACCAACCTTGGACAGGACAAGAGAGTCACCTCAGGATACTCTAGGTTTTTGGCCCAAGTATTCAAAAACAGTCCTCATTAATCATTATACCTTAACTTGGCATTCCAATCATTCTATAGTTTGGCCACTGTCTCCTGACACCTACCCGACACTAGCAAAATTTGATTATTTGATGAAAGGTACTGTATTCTCCCAACTTCACAACTTTATGCTTTTTTGTGACATATGCTTGATCTGAAATGTCTCCCTTCTTACCCAATATCCTCCTATCAGACGCCCTTCTACAAAAATATTATTGCAGCTACTCAGGAGGCTGAGACGGGAGGATCACTTGAGCCCAGGAGTTCTAGGCTGCAATGAGCTATCATTGTGCCACTGTACTCCAGCCTGGGCAAGATAGCGAGACCCTGACTCTTAAGTAAATGTAAAAAATAAAAATATTATCTGTGGTTATGGCTGAGGATGGGGGGAAAAATAAATTTATTATTGTTAGATTTGGCTCCAAGTGGCAGAAAACCCCAAATTACAATGGTTTAAATAAGCGAGGGTTTATTCTCTCAAGGGGATGAAGTCTAATATGACAACTCACAAAGTCACTAGGAATTCAAGTGCGTTCTAACTTTCTGCTCCTCATCGTAGCACTTAGTGCAGAAGTCATTATTTCTGTTCATAAATACTCTTTTCCCTCCCTTGTTTCAGGAACATGATAAGGCTGTACTTCCTACCCCCCTTAAATTTTGCTATGCCATATAAGTTGCTTTGACAAATGAGCCATAAGACAAAGTGGCATGAATCACTTCTAAGCAGAAGCTTTAGGAGCCAGTGCCCAACTCATTATACGTCCTTCCACCTACTACTGTGATTTTGAAAGCACATGTTGAGAGAAAGTCACCATTAGCCTGTTGACTCCAGTTCACACAGATTCTTTGCTGAATTCTATTGGATATTTAAGTGAGGAAGAAATATAAAAATCTAAGATTGGGTGACTGTATGCTGTTGTAGCATAACCTGGTCTATCCTGACCAAATGCACATAGATATTCTCAAAGTCACTTCCTAGTCTACCTTGGCTCCTGGAGATTTAGCCATCATGTCCCAGGCATCAAGAAGGAAAACTGAAGAAGGGCAAAGGGGCAAACCTCCCAGTGAAGCCGTCTTTCTTAAGGAAGCTTCTGAAAGTCCCACATTTTCACTTACATCTTATTGGTCAGAATTTACTTACATGGACAAAGTAACTGGCTGCAAAGAATGGTGGGTAATGTAGTATTTTAGTGAGACACATTGCTGTCCTGAATGTAACCAAGTCTGTGTTACTTAGGAAGAAGGAAAGAAAGGATATTGGGTAACCAACCCACACTATCTGCCATAAAATATGACTCTCACAGTACTCTTTTATTTATGTTTTTCTTACATTTTTAAATAAAAAAAACTTGTATAAGAAAAAAAGTTATTGGAATCCTTTCATTTGTTCATCAGGACAGCTCAAAGTCTCCCTTGACCAACCCTTCAGAAGCTCAGTATTCCTCCTTTGAGTTCTTTCTAAATCTTGCATGTCCCATCCCTAATTTTCTTATCACATTTGCCATTGTGTCACAGTTTCATACCTACCTGATCATAGGTCTCTTAAGGGCAAGGTTCTTCTCTTTTTTTTCCCCTCAGCATTCTAAGATGCATGTTATGTATGTGTGGTAGGTGTTCTGTATTGGAAAAAGAGAACAGTATAAGAAGGAAGGCAGGTTATTGCTCCAATGCTATTTATTTTCTTTTAAATCCCAAACTGAAACTAAAATTAGTTAATACCTCCTCCACAAGAAGCACATTAAGGAAGTGCCTAAGTACAAAGCACCAAGTTCAGATCCTTGTCAAAGACAACAGTTCAGAAAATAAACCAGGTCCACAGACATCCAAGAAGGCAATGATGTGACTTTCATGGAAAGATGAACAGGCCGAATGTGAGTATATTTGAACTAAGAGATACATGAACAGGTTGTTGGCAGCTGAACATCAGGAAGGCAGCACAGGAGTGTCTTCTGAAATACACCAGAGCCTCCCTCCACACTGCCCAGGCCTCCGAGCCACCTAGTAGGTGAAACTTCTTTATCATGAAGTACGTGGTATCTTTCTGTAACTAAGGGCCCTGAAAAGTTGATATACTGATCTTATCCTCTGGACAAAAGTGTTTCAAAGAAGAAGAGGAGATTGAAAAAAAGTTTCATATAATTAGAGTAGGGAAAGGAATGCCTAGTCAAGAATGACAATCCCAAATAAAAAATCTAAGAGCTACTGCTTTGAGTACTTGTTAAATGTGCTATGTACCAGGCACCATGATAATCACTTTACATGCATGGCTCATTTTATCTCCACGGTGTTCCCATAAGATGAATGTTATTTTCATCCCTATTTCTAAAATTCAAGAACAGAGGAGCTGAGGGACTTTAAGAGATCAGTTATAGTAACGACCCCCAAAGGCGCATTCTCCATCAGGCAACCTCATGACTCCTTCCATCAAGGGATCAAGTCTATTTCTCCATCCTGTGGATCAAGACTGGTCTCATGACTTGCTTTGGCCAAAATAACTTTGCAGAAGCAACAGCGTGCTAGTTCTGAGCCTCTACCTTAAGAGAAGTTGCATGCTTCTCTTGTCTCTCTCCTAAAACTTTGCTACTGCATATAAAAAGCCCACACAAGCCTGTTATAGTGTGGGAGGCCCTTGGAGCAGAGATGAGTCACACTGGCTGGAATCATCCTCAACTAGCCAGCCCCCAGCGGACCACAGAAGTATAGAGGAGGTCAGCCAAAATCAACAAAACCACCCCAGCCAATCCCTAGACTCTTGAGCACAAGTAAATGTTTATTGTTTAGCGCCACTGAGGTTTTGAAGTTGTTTGTTGAGCCACATTATTGTGGCACTAGATAGCTGGCAGAGGGATAAATAACTTCCTTAAAGTCATCTATCTAATAAATGGCAAAGCATAGATTTGAATCAGGTATGATTCATTTCAGAGCCTGCCTCGCATAAGGAAGACTTGAGAAAGAACAAATCCCTTGGCAATATCTAAAGTTTCTCAGGGTGCCCAGTCTTCCAGTCAAAGGTCCTATGTTCCATCCTCAGGTCTCAGTTAACTAGCCCAGGTCTCTGCACCTTCATCCTTTATCTTTAAAAATGGGCATGATAAATGCTCTCTTTAACAAAATTCCTGTTAGGGTCCAATGAGTCAGTAACCTGATGCGAAACAGTTCACAAAAAGGCTATACAGATGCCAGTTTGGTTAGTGATCAGGGATGTCACACTGTCCACCTCTGCCAACAGCTCAACCACCCAAGGTTCCCTGCAAGGGCCCTGCATGGAAGCCCCCCCACGCTTCTCCACTCACCGATTGATGATGTGCAAGTATAACTGGGGAGGAGAGGGTGTGGATGGTGTGTCTTTGCAACATTCTCCCTGCCGATAGCAGGAAAGCTTTAGTTAAAGTTAAGTTCAAAATGGTACAAAAGGGAGGAGGGAAAGAGAGAGAAAGAGAGAGAGAGAGAGAGAGAGATGCCAACAGGTAAAGCTGCTGTCAAACTCACAGACGCCCTTAATGGTGATTTAACACTGGAAGATCTAACTTGCCACAAGACTGTGACAGCACCATAATTTTTCTGTTGGTGTTAGATGAGTGGCATGGTGTGGACACATTTAAAAATGGTGGGGAGGGGCTTGGAAAAGGGGTATTAATCACTTACCTTGGAACATGGTCTGGACTATGAGCTGAATTGAAGGGCAGGGATACTAAGAGCCAGGTGAGGAATGACCCTTGGGGCAGGACATTATCAAGAAAGCACAGAAAGGAGGGCCAGGCTCACCCTCACGCGCCCTTACTTCTCTCATCTTTATACCTAAATTCCTCCTCCCTGCAGCCCCCACGCCCACTCCAGCAAAGCCTTCACAGAGAAAGTTTCACTTCCCTTGTGGTTCCAGACACGAGTTCAGCATGCAAAAGACCAGAATTCAGAAGCACCGCATACACACCTTTCAGTCTTTTCTTTTTTTTGAGTTGGAGTCTCACTCTGTCACCCAGACTGGAGAGCAGTGGCACACTCCCGGCCACCGTAGCCTCAACCTGCTGGGCTCCTTCTGCGGTGATCCTTCTGCCCCAGCCTTCCAAGTAGTTGGAACTACAGGCGCATGCTACCATGCCCGGCTAATTTTTTTGATTTATTGTAGAGATGAGGTCTCGCCAAGTTGCCCAGGCGGGTCTCGAACTCGCGGGCTCAGGCAATCCACTCACCTCAGCCTCTCAAAGCATGGGAATACAGGCTGAGCACCTTTGAGTCTTTAGTTAGCTCTTGTGGTCACCTTTTACACATCTAAATACTTCTTTAAAGCGTACCTGGGTTTAATGTTTAACACCAGAAACTATCTGGCATTGTGCATATACCAGCGTGCACTTGTTCACTCATTTATTAAACACTATTCGCACCCATCTACTATGAGCTGGGCACTGTACTGGGTCCAGGGAAGTCAAAGATGAGTGACATATGATACCTGCCCCCAAGAGATGAATAATTGGAGGCAAGGGCTTCACCTGAACTTGGGGAATCAGAAACCATTTCCTGAAGAAACCAGCATCTGAACTGAAGCATGAACAAAGAGGAGGCTGAGAAGTCTGCACAGACACAGAGGCAAGAAACCGCATTTGTGCAGGGAAACTGAGTCTGAAAGGTAGGTAGGGCTCAATCATGGGAGGGGCTTATAGGCCAAGAGGGAAGTCTCCAGGTGGTATGAGATCAGCAAGGGTTTAAGCAAAGAAGAACTTCATTTTCTCCACCTCCATGAGTGGTACCGCACAGCTGCTTAGGTCAAAGCCCTGTTGGTCAACCCTATACTTATCCATCACCCTCCTGTCCCTGCATATCCCATCCTTTAGAAAATTCCATACATTCTTCCTCTAATACATGGCCACTGGTCTCCACATCTCCTGCTTCCATCCCCCTCAAAGTCTCCTAACAGCTCCCTGCTACCACTCTGGCATATCATCTCTTCTCCCCACTGCAGACAAAGCCATCTTTTTGAATCACAAATCAGAACCCGTCTCTTCTCTGCTGAAAACTTTCCAAGGGCTTCCTGACAAATAAAATCCCAGTATCTCTACAAGGCTGATATATTTTGGCTGTAGAAATGTGATCCTTAATGTTGGCATTAGGGCCTGGTGGGAGATGTTTGGATCCTGGGGGTGGATCCCTCATGAAAGGCGTGCTGTCATTCTCATGGTAATGAATGAGTTCTCGCTCTATTAGTTCTCATAAGAACTGGTCATTTATAAAAGCCTGGCACCTCCCTTCTCTCCCTTGCTTCCTCTCTTGCCTTGTGACATGCCTGCTCCTTCCTCACCTTCTATCATGACCGTAAGCTTCCTGAAAGCTCACCAGAAGCAGATGCCGGCACTATTCTTCTTGTACAGTCTGCAGAACCACAAGCCAAAATAAATCTCTTTTCTTAATAAATTAATAAACTGTCTTAATAAATTATCCAGCTTCAAGAATTCCTTTATAGCAACACAAAACAGATGAAAACAAAGGTCTTATGTGGTTTGGCCTCTGCCGACCCCTCTGTCTCCATTCTCTGCATTCCTCTCTCCTAACCCTGCCCTGGCCATTCCAGAGTTACTGCTGATTCTTCAACAAGGGTGCTCAGGCCCATCTCACTGCCTTTGTGCTTGATCTTAGTACTTCTCTCTCTCAGATCTTCCCATGATTCACTCTCAGTGTTTTCAGATCTGTGCTCAAACATCTTCCCTTCAGAGAGACTGCCTAGGATCCCAACCACCACTCCAGCCCCCACCATCCGTCTCTGTTCTCTTATCCTACTGTACTCTTCTTTGTAATACTTACCAAAACCTTAAATTATATTACTTGTTTGTTAGTTACTCTCTTATTCTTTGTCTTCCCTTCTAGAATGTTCCATGGGAGAAGAGAACTATGCCTATCTAGTTTACCATCACACTAAAAAATAATTGTTGGGATGGAGGATACAGGAAATGAGCATGGTTCAGGGTGGTTTGTCATGGTTGTGGTATCTACAAATTATTATCATTTGAAATGAATGTGGTATCTAAAAATCAGCCCCCATAGTTGGATTCAACCTTTCTTTGTTCATCTGCACCTGTGTCTCCTCCTTACAAACACCACTTTCTAAGGCTACTTTCTTTAAAAAAGAGTATGTCACCTTTCTAAATCCCGTCTGTAAAACAGGATAATGAGACTCCCTTAAAAGGTAGCTGTGAGGATTCAATGAGAGAATATAAGTGAGAATTACTACCTAGGCCTGATGACAGATTTAGGTTCCAGGAAACAGATCATCGCAAAATGTTTTAATTTGAAGTTCATGTAAATATTATTATATTATGTTCCGGTATCTAATATTTATTTAAATGTAATGTTTTGATTTTTTTCTGCTAGATTATGGAGACCAATTCTTACTCTTTTTAATACTTACCCATTCCCATCCCCACCACAGTGACTAGCACAGTATCTGCTGTTTGCTTATTTCACAGAAAACAAAGCGCTTCTGCTCCAGAATCAGCTGCACTTGAAAATTCTTTGCTTTGCTAGAGCCATGACAAGTAGGACACTGGTTCTCCAACTGCCTGACCTCCAGGATCTTATTAAGCCTCTCATCTCCCTGACCTCCTGTTCCTAGATCTTCCTGCTCCTGGCCCTGAAGGTTACTGAATCCTTCATGTCGGTCACTACTTCCTAGAATATGTGCTTATATGGATATGCAGTCTAGCTCTGCCTTCTTATGTTGATACTGTCCTAGGTTAAGGTCAAAATCAGACATACTCCTTCTAATGTTGTATACACACACACAGGCACACACACTTTATTATCACAATATATCTTTTTAAAAATATTGAAGCAAACCTATGTATACTAAGTGAATATTTATTGTTTTTTAATGTAGGAGAGCTTATAAATCATTTCTGACCATGATTTATGGACAGAAGACATTCTTTTCCCTTGCATAGTCTTTCATGATACGATACTCCTGAGTTTTCTAAACAGATCTCCTACCAATTAGCATTTTGGTTATTCTTAGCTTTTGCTATTCAAAAGTCACTGTATATACATATGGGCATAACAGTAGGATGACTTCATACAAGAAAACTGGCAAATGTAGATATGCTGAAAATTTGGGGTTCTATTGCCAAAAAGTCTATACCAACTTATAGTCCAAGCAGTAGCATATGAGTGTCTGTCTCCCCAGTATTATAGTTTTTATTTTTTTTAATTTTGCAAATCTGTGAAGTGAAAATAAAATGTCATTTTTGAAATTTTCTATTTTGTAACGTAAGGCTGAACATGTTTTGGTATGTTAAGACTGTTTATCTTTTTTCCCTTGATCTAGTTAATATTCTTGGCTCATTTTTTTCTTTCAGGTTGTTGGTTTGGCTTTTTGATTTACAGGCACTCTGAATAATTAAGAAAATTAGCCCTTTATCTGCCATGTCTGTTGCAAATTTTTTTTCTAATTTGATATTGATTTAGTTATAATATTTTTCCATGCAGAATTTTAAACTTTTTATATGGACAAATCTGTCAGTCTTTTTTTATGGCTTTTGTTTCTATTTTAGAAAGATCTTTTGTACTTCAAGATCACAAAAGCATTCCTTTATATTTTCTTGCAGTGATTTGTATGATTTCTGCTGATTTTTTAAAAATTTAGTTCATTAATTTATATGGAACTTGGCATTATTTTTTATTATTGCATAACAAGTTAACACAAACTTAGCAGCTTAAAATGACACACGTTTATTATCTCACAGCTTTTGTGAATATGGAGTCTGGGCATAGCTTAACTTAAAAGTCATGCTCACAAATGAGTCAGCCTCAGGACTAAGATGGGGACGTGGAAAAACAACAGGTAGATCAGGGACACTTCTGGGGATATGAACATATCTCAAAGATGACATAGACAAGAGGGGATGGCAAGTTTGGTGAGAAAGCCCAGCTGCTAGCAAATCCCAGCAGCCACGATATCCATCTGTGCCTTTTTAAGCAGGATTCTGTGGGCTTTGGTTAAAAAAAAATTAATACTTCAGTGACTACTTTAAAACATGACATTCCCTGAAAAAATGTCTATCTCCACTCTTGGAACAACTCATTCCCGCTATGCTACAACCTTTTTGAAAGAGGCTGCTTATGTCCTATGCATTCATGGAGTTTGGTCATTTTATTTTTTTATTAATTTACACACTTATAATACAATGGTAACATGCAATGCATACTCTTCTGCAATTTGATTTTTTATATAATCACATACCATAGCATGCATTTCATATCTGTACTATACAACTGCCTCATACTTTTTGCTTCATTTTTTTTTTGAGCTGGAGTCTCACTCCATCACCCAGGCTGGAATGCAGTGGCTCGCTCATGACCACCCCAGCGTTGACCTGCTGGGCTCCGGTGATCCTTCCGCCTCAGCCTTCCAAGGAGCCGGAACTACAGGCACGCACTACCATGCCCGGCTAATTTTTGATTTATTGTAGAGAGAGATCTCGACAAGTTGCCTGGGCTGGTCTCGAACCCCTGGGTGCAGGCAATCCACTCGCCTTGGCCTCCCAAAGTGCTGGGATTATAGGCTGAGTCACCGAGCCCGGCCTGCTACAGATTTTAATACTTACATAGTATTGATTAGATAAAATATAATTTATGTCACCATCTTGTACTAAGGCCATTTAGTATATTTCCCATCTTTTGTTTTTAAAATAATGCTTCAATAAATGACTTTATGCTTCACAATACCATTTTAATTCATAATCTTTTTAAAGATTAATAAGAGATTATTTCTAACATGATTTATGTTGTTTCTATCATAGACTTTAAAAAGCATTACTATACTATATGACAGTTATCAAACTGAGGTCCAAATAAGAGGCCCAAACTGATGGTCATTTGTAGAAACTAATATTTAGATATACTGTATTTGGTCCGCACCATTATTTTTCAAAATGGAATGAACTGTCAACACTAAAATAGTCAACATTTTGAAGTAGTTTAGAGAAATCACATCAAAATCAAGATGTGATGTGTCTCTTGAATAACTAAATATTTAACAATACTGGGCTCTCATTCCTGCCAAATCATCTGCTGAAGGTGAATAAAAGTTGCTCAATTCACAGATGGGAATGGTCTTCCTCAGTCCACCACACGGCCCAGATGGGAACCAAGATTGCTTCGTGTCTTTGAAGTTGTGTCAATTGTCACTTATAATTACACGTTCTCTATTTTCTCCTCTGCAGCAGAGTTGAGAAAAAAGTGAAACATTCTTGCTCTTAAATGTCACTTAATAGTGAGGAAACAAACTAGACCAATACTCACCACCACTCCTTATTGCCTTGTACTCAGTTGCGTTGCTTCTTCATGCATTAGTATGACTAGCCTGGCCTCTGAATTCATTTGCATATTTAAAAGAATCACCCCAAAATAGATAATTTCAGGGAGAGTCCAAAAGCTGCCTATTATCTCCCTCCTCTCTTTATCTTAAACCTCCTTCCATTTGTCCACATTTTTGATGTTTGACTTGAAAAGGACAATTTATTTTTAATATCATTTCTTAAAATAAAAACTAAAAAAATTCTGAGTGCGTCCAACGAACTTTGCAACAAAAGTGACCGATCTGTTGATTCTGGAGAAAGCAGAGCAGCTGGCAAAACTAATCAATGTAGGACATTTGCATTTTTTTCCTTTTTTATGGTCTCCCCTGGTGCTGGGAGATTGGTTTTCCGTGTTGGTAGGAGAGCATGGAGAGCAGCTGCTGTCTCCTGGTCTAGTGCAAAGTAAAGAAGCGAGCGTGGTGCAGAATTCATCTACCAAATATCCCAACAGGTTAACCAGTTCTGGAGTGAGGAAGTCACAGCTCTTGCTTTTGAAGGTTCTTTGTATTGAGTATGAAAGACTCAGTGTTTCTGGGAATAAGACATTTCTCTTCAAATTCACTCTATATACTCTAGGAAGCAAGACGATGCTTCCTAGGTGTGATGATCTCCTGCAGATGAGTTACTGGCAAGAAAAAAAAAATTAAATACAAGCAGGAACTTGAAAAAACAAACATACACATGCTCCTGAAAACAGGTAGCAATGTGATACTCACTGGAAGTTAGTAAATGCTTCCTATCTGCCAGGTACCAAGCTCTGTTCTATACAAGCCTTATCTCGTTTAATTCTCTCAACAATGAAAGATAGGTGTGAGCCCTGCTTTATAGATGAAGAAACTGAAAATCAGAAAGGCACAGTGACTTTTCTAAGGACTCTAAGCTTGTAAATGATAGAGCTGAGATGCATCGAAGATCTTTCTGCCTCCTTTGTATCTGTAGCTAAGTCCCTGGAAAGCTGTCTTTGCAAAGCAAGCAATCAACAAAGAGGTTTGCATTGGATTCTCTATGAGGACTATTGAGTGCATTCTCTTTGGAATTTATAATGCTGATGATGAGCATTCAGCCAGGAACCCTTTGATCCTCTCCTTCATGTCATTTTTTCCTTCCACGTCCTCTTCACAAGAAACAAGCTATTGCTTACTTCTCTTCTCAAACAACACACAGTTGAAGCAGCTACCTCATGACCTCACTTCTAGTCTGAAAAGTTTTAACCGGGCTCGGTGGCTCAGCCTGTAATCCCGTGTTTTGGGAGGCTGAGGTGAGTGGATTGCCTGCACCTGCGGGTTCAAGACCCGTCTGGGCAGGCGAAACCTCAGCTCTACAATAAATAAAAAAATTAGCCGGGCGTGGTAGTGCGCACCTGTAGTTCCAGCTACTTGGAAGGCTAAGGCGGAAGGATCGCCAGGAGCCCAGCAGGTCGAGACTGCGGTGACCGGAAGCGTGCCACTGCACTCCATTCGGGGAGACAGAGTGAGACTCCAACTCAAAAAAAAAAAAAAGAAAAGTTTTTATTTGTTTGTTTGTTTTACCAGCCACTTTTCTTCCTGGCACTTCTAAGCTCTCCTTGATGCCTAAAATGTTAAGTGACTACTCACTAGCACCTGCTGCTGATGGCATACCATTCACTGCAACTCCTTGCCAAGAACTCAAGAGAGACACACCTTGCCAAGGTCACCTGTCCTATAATCCATGAAACTGCAGACTTTACATCTCACCTCTATCCCAGAAGATCTTTAGTGATACTGTTGTTGGTTTTGGTTTTTGGTTTTTGTTTGTCTGTTTGTTTGTTTTGAGTTGAAGTCTCACTCTGTTGCCCAGAGTGGAGTGCACTGGCACGCTCCCAGTCACCACAGCCTCAACCTGCTGGACTCCAGCAATCCTTCCACCTCAGCTTTCCAAGTAGCTGGAACTACAGGTGCGCACTTCCACACCCAGCTAATTTTTTATTTATTTTAGAGACAAGATCTCGCCAAGTTGCCCGGGTGGGTCTCGAATCTGCGGGCTCAGACAATCCACTCACCTCATCCTCCCAAAGTGCTGCGATTAGAGGCTGAGCCACCAAGCCCAGCCGATATTGTTGTTTTAATAATTATTTTTTAGTTTGCCTATAGTAAAATTTACTCTTTGTGGTGTACAGTTCTATGAATTTTTACAAATCTACCACCATAATCAAGATACGGAATACTTCCATCATTCCCCAAGTATTTTCTCATTCTATCCCTTTGATGTCACTAGTGCCCAACTCCTAACTCCTGACAACCACTGATTATTCTTTCCTATAAATTTACCTCTTTCCATAATGCCATATAAATTGCAATCGTATACTGTGTAACCCTTTGGGTCTAACTTCTTTCACTCTACATAGGCATTTGTGTGTGCTCAATTATATGGTTCAAATTATATGTGTTGAAGGAGTTAACAGCAGAAGGGTCGTCAAGGAAGGTTTCATGTTGGTTTAAATATTCCAGTGTAGAGTTCTGATAGAACATGTTCCATTCACTTAAGCTAAATATACTTGCTGCCTGCCATTTGAGATTGCATTTGAAATTCATTCATATTCTTGTGTGTATCAGTAGCCTAATTGTTTATTGATGAGTAATATTCTATTGTATATCTATGCAATGGAATAAAATTTTTTACAGCTTGTTGGTCCATTTACCAGTGAAGTGATGTTTGGGTTGTTTCCAGTTTTTGATGATGATGATTAAAGCCACCATAACCCTCTGCACACAGGGTTGTCATAAATATAGGTTTTTATTTCACTCATATAAATATCTAAGAATAAGATTGCTGAGTCATATGGTAGATTTACGTTTAATTTCATAAGAAACTGCCCATCTATTTTCGAAAGTGACTGTATCATTTTGCATTTTCAGCACCAATATACAAGCATCATAGTTGTTTCACGTCCTTGTCTGCACTTGATAGTGTCAAGTTTCTTTTTTGCTTTAATATTGGTGTGTATGTTTAGCTATTCTAATAGGTGTGAATTTCATCATGTTTTTAATGCAATTCCCTAATTACTAATTTTGAGTATCTTTTAATGTGCTTATTTTTCATTCATATATCTTCCCTGGTGAAGTGTTCTTCAAATCTTTTGCTCATTTAAAAAATGGGTTGCTTACTGATGATATTATTACAATTTAGAGATTAATTCATTTTAAGTTAATTCTCATTTGACATTTACATATCCCAGAAAGGCAACATATTAAGCTTCTTTAAATCACCTACATCTCATTATAAATCAGTTTCATCCATTCACTCTAAAGACATAAGCACCTACTATTTACAACTCTTTGTCCTAGAGACTGTGAATACAAAAAAAAGCAAACCTAGTCCATTTTCAAAAAGATCTTGCTGGACACTACAATCAGATAGATAGAAGATGGCTTTCAAAAACAACCCCACATAGTAAATGGTGGAATGTGATAAATGTGTTGTGAGATTATATAAGCAAACTGCTAGAGAGATTCCAGTATAAGAAGAATGATATCTGCTTGTGCATTTGGCCTTGATTGGTGGATACTATTTTGAAAAATAGAAATATGGAGGTAGAAAAAAATGTTCCAGGTAAAGATAAGAAAAGGTAAAGGATCCACAGCAAAAATTATACTTGGTGGTAAGAAACTGAGGGCTTCCCCCTGAAGATCAGAAACAAGACAAGAATACCTCCTCTTACAACTTGTATTCCACATTACACTGGAGGTGTGGGCCATAAAAATTAGGCAAGAAAAATAAAATTTTTAAAAACCATGCATAGTGGAAAGGGAGATGTAACATGATACATGATCTTGAGCACAGGAAAATTCTAAAGAGTTCACTAAAGTCTATCAGAATGAATAAATGAGTTCCATAAGGTTACACAATGCACAATCAATACACAAAAATCCATTGTATTTCTATACACTAGCAATGAACAATCCAAAAACAAAATTAATAAAATAATTCCAAAAATCAAAAAAGAATAAAACACTTGTAAATAAATTGAACCAAAGAAACGAAAACTTTGTGCACTGGAAACTGCAAACCACTGTTGAAAGAAAACTTTGAGACCTATAGAAAGATATTCATGTTTATGGGTTGGAAGATTTGATATTGTTAAGACAGCAATACTTCCTAAATTAATCTACAAATTTGGGGGGCACAGAACATGATATTTCCAAAATATGGTATCTTGGCATACTGAGTATTTTTTAACTAAAGGAGACAGGAGGGCCTCAGAAACACGAAGAACCTCTCTAACCTTCCCCTACCCTCCTGTCTCCCAACCCTCCCTATCCTTCAAGTCAAACCATAAAACCTGGAAAGGTCACTGACTGACCAACCTCCCTTGAACATAGGTCCTAAAACCTTCATAAGACAGGTGTTCTGTTCTATACTTGGAGGAAAGGAATGCTACACAAAGGGTCCAAGAAGAATCTAAACAAACAGGCCATGCAAAGCAATTGAGTTGGCTCTCTACCTCATACAATATGTGTAAATTGATTCAAAATGAACCATATGATCTTGAAATGTAAAGCTATAAAACCCTTAAAAGAAAACATAGGTATAAATCCTCATGAGCTTGTTTTAGGCAGCATTTTCTTCTATATGATACCAACATGAGCAAAAAGATTTAAAAATAGATAAATGGAACTTTATCAAAACTAAAATCCTTTGTGCTTCAAAGTATACCATCAAGGAAGAGAAAAGATACTTGTGTGTAGTCAGACAAAATGTATTAAGAAATCTATATAAAGAATGTGCTGTTATTATGGGGGAGGGTGGTCACTTTGGGACTGTAGAGAAAGGAGAGAGATGACCCTAGCTTATATTGGGATATTGGGATTTCCGTTACTCCTGGAATGAGGGGATGGGGAGGAGGAAGAGGGGTGCTAAAAAGATAACTCAGCTGGGTGTTAGCTGAATGACTCCCATGTACTTATCCTGGGCACCCAGTCCAAGAAAGCAATGGCTGGTTAGCTTCCCACGTAGCTTTGCCGCAGGGTGATGATGTACCAAAAGGACAATGCAAGTGTTTTTAGACAGTGCCCTTGCTCTTTATAAGTTCACAAGCTTAACATACCCATAGCTGTTTCTGTGGACCCTGTAAATATTAATCCATCCCTGTAAAGACAAGGTTGCTGATCCTCTGGGGCAGAGAGCTAGAATATGGAGAGTGTTTCTCCCTAGAGAACTATCCACAGTGATCAGAGACCTCCCCATCTGGCACCTTTTTTCTTGATGGTGTTAGCATAGTTCACTGAAAGACAGAGCATTTTGGATAAGAATGTAGACTCTGGAATCAGACCACCTGGGTTCAAATTCTGTGCTACAGCGTACCAGTCGTGTGACTTTGGGAAAGTTAATTAACCTCTCCTAGCTTTGATTTTCTCATCTACAAAACATAGACACTGATAGTACCTACCTAAGTGAGATTAAGTATGTAAAGCACTTAGCACAGAGCTCATCTCAGGGTAAACACTAAAACGTTAGCTCTTATTCTTCAGTTGGCAATCTTGACATCCATTTCTATTTTTTGATTGATTTTTCTCTTAGTGACCATATATCATATCAGCTCATAATCAGTAAACAGTGTTACTCAAATATGACTTGAAATATGACTTCTGTTTCACCAGAAGAGAGAAGTATGAAGAATAAAGAAAAAAGATGGAGGAAAAGAGGAATAGAAGGAAGGATCCAAAGATGTATATGTGGGCATTATAGAACAACAGAATGTTGCAGTTCAGTCAGTCCCTCTAATCTAATACAAACCATCTGATGACAGCATCCAACAGCCCTGCCAACATTTTTCTCATGAAGTTATTTTGCCACTGTATATTCTACACTGTGTCTTTGCAGGAGATTAGGCAAAAAAATAAAATTTTAAAAAGTCATGCATAATGGAAAGGGAGATGTAACATTTGCATTTAGCCTTGATTAATGGATACTATTTTTAAAAAATAGAAATATGGAGGTAGAAAAAAATGTTCCAGGTAAAGATAAGAAAAGGTAAGAGATCCACAGCTAAAATCATACTTGGTGGTAAGAAACTGAGGACTTCCCCCTGAAGATCAGAAACAAGACAAGAAACCTGCTCTTACAACTTGTATTCCACGTTACACTGGAGGTGTGGACCATAGAGGAACAGTTCATGGAAGGAGGTGAGAAGGAATAATCCAAGGGCAAGAGTGAGGAGTGAGGAAGAGGGAAAGCAGAGTCCTTTTCTCCACATTCCTCGGCATTCTCTCAGCATTGGAAGACATGTCTGAGGTTTCCGACGAAGCTCAGGCATAGCTTAAACCATCTATGCAGTTCCCTTCTCCAGTCTCTAAGGCCCCTAGCCAGCCCCAGGACTGATGTTGGGAGCTTCCAAATCTCTACCCAAGGTTTAATTAATTTTCTGCAAAAACGGATAGGTTGACATGACAGCAATAAACATCAAATTCCATTAATTAATACTGAGACATCAGTGTTCACGTTGCTTTTCAATTACACAGAGACGGCCACCCTTATGCTGGCATCGATTTGGTCATGGAGCCCAGTAAGGGCTGTTAAAATGGAAAGAGAACCAAGGTGGGGAGAGGGGTGGGGAGTGGCATTTGAGCTTTCACTGAGATAATCAGCTTGGAGGAATTCACACTCCAAAGTCCACTCCCCAGAGAAGGGTTTACGAGACCTAGATGAAAGAATTTAAATTTGGTTGGGTGAGGCATTTTCATTTTGCTGATGGCCTGGAAGGGAACTATCAGCTTGATGAAAACAGAGCTTCCCTTGGGTTCTAAGACATACTCTTCAAACTGGTTCCCCGCCCATTGTTCTTCCTTCCTTTCCTTTTTTTTTTTTTTTTTTCCTAGCTATAGTCATCTTCAATTTCATGTTAATTCAGAAAAGAGTCAAAGGGGAGCAAAAAGCAATCTTTGCTTCTTCCACTCAAGTAAAAACCCTAAAGGGACCACAGTGCCCATCGAGGCACATGCTTCAGGGCCTAGAGACAAAGTAAAATGTTCTCATGATCACACGAAGGTTAGGTCATAGAGATAAAGCAATGTGATTAAATCTTGATAGATTTTTGTTTTAAGAGTGAAAAGAAAAAAAAAGGGTCTTGTTACAAAGAGTGCCGTTGGCAATCCCTGCTTAATCAGAATCTTGATGAGCATATTTTCACTCCCAGGACGAAGACACCAAGGAAGAGTTGATGTGAGGCAGCCTTTGGTCCATTCCCACACAGTTGCTCCATACCTGCCACTTCATGGGCCCTGCCTTGAAAAACAGCTGTTTCATTATTCCAGCAATGTTATGATAATCATTTGTGACTTCAATTTAAAGATTATAAAAATAAAGGCCTAGTCCCACCCAGCCTCAGAGGGCAGTAGGCAAAGTTGGTCATTGTTAAATGTCTTCCATACCTTCAAGGGGAAGTGGTATTTCTTTATTCGTAAGTTAATGATCTTTTCCAGTTTAAGGATGGAAATCCCCCCAAAGTGAAGCAATTTGCCTCAGGCCACTCCCCAAATGGATTCCAGGTCCCTAACAGATACAGAGTGTGCAGAGTAAGGAAGCAAAGGAACTGGGTGCGCTGAAATGAGACTCACTGGCTAGATGCTTGGGCTGGGCCTTGAGATTCCAGGTGTGGGGGTTGATGGCATCCAGATAGGGAGTATTTATTTCTGCCACTATGTTCCAAAATGCTGAAAAGAAGGTGACTTCTCAGGCCTGAAAAGTAGAGAGCTGCACAGATAGACATTAAATGGTAGAGGCCATGATGGCATGATTTCAGCCTCACATGTACTCCGATTACAAAAAAATTAAGAAGAGAAAAGAATAGGTCCAATCTGATAGAAAGAATTGGAACTGAACCTAAGAAAGGAGTCAAAGTATTTAATTCTATTTCCAGGTCACATCGCTAATTTGCAGGACAGTCTTGATCATTTCACATAACCCTTCTAGTCCACAAACTTCCATTTGTTGAAGGGCACTCAGTTAAACCTGCTCTATTGTCAGGGTAGGTATGGGATAAGATTCAAATGGCATTTGTTAAGCTGAAAGCTCCATGCAGTCAGTCTTTAAAGCAACCCAGATACAGGGTGAGAGTTGGGTGTCTACCACTCAGAATAATGGCTAAGTTTATATGTTTTTGGTATGTTCCAGGCACTAGGCTATGGGACATACCAAACAACGCCTTTGGTACTTAGTACTAGCACTACTCAAGTTTAAAAGATGAGGAAACTGAGTCTCAGGGATGTTAAGACACTTGCCTGAGAATCACAAAAAAAAATCAGTGGCAAAACCAGGATTCAAAACACAATTTGCCTAATTCTGGAGCTTAAGTACTCACAATCTAGGCCATTTGACATGGCAAAGGCACTCCTGGGTAATTCAGGCAAGCCAAGCACGCCTTCGTTGAACACAAGATAGAAAACACAAAGTCGAAGCACACACAGACAAAAGGAAAACAGTTTCTGGCCCTAAACAACCCTTCTACCCCCATCAGAATGGCTTGGTCTCCCCTCTCAAGTTAGCGCCTATAGGAGAAGAAGGCAGGCAGGAGGACTGTGGGAGGAGGCAGGGACTGGGACAGACATGGCCCTGAAACCGCCTGAACACTCCACAAATCAGCGCGTGACTCCCTGTGCTTGAGTTCATTCCAAACAAATCCATTAAAAGCACCATCTTAATGAATATTTTATATAGTTATGACATAGTGAGTCCCATTTAGGAGGGCTGGTACTAAAGGCTAAGACAATGAACTACTAAAATAGCCAACTCATCATCAAGGCCAATAGAAATCTGGTCAGGGGATACAATCATTTTACACAAAGAAAAAAAACCCCAAAAGCTAGTCTCCCTTCTTGCTGGCTTAAGAATTCTTTTTTCTACTAACATATACATATACTGCCAGATATCAGGAAAAGGTACCTGCTTGAGTAATTAGATTGTTTTTCCTTGGCCCATTCATGGCTTCTGAAGAAAGTCAATGTACATATTGGTTTGCTAGTTTTTCTTAAATCATGTTCTGTCTTTGAGCTCTTAGTGAACACACATATGCTCACATGCTCTCCAACACATATACATGCCTTAACCTACTTCCCCTAGAAACAGAAAGTAGAGACAAGGAGCAAATCCTAAGGGAGAAATTCAACAGCACCCCACATACAATTCCATTTCTCCAAGTCTTGCCCCTGTCCCAGGAGAACTTCGGAGGAGAAAGAAAGAAGCTGAACCTATGACACAGAGAGCAAACTAGTGGCCTGGGTATAGATGCACCTTGCTGATGGGTTCTGTTGGCTCTGCCTGTCTTGGGTTGCCTAATGCTTTTAAGAAATTTCATTGTTAACATTTAAAAATCTGGAGATTTCACAAATGTTCCTGGGTGTCTTTTCTTTCTTTTTTTTTTTTTTTTTTTGAGTTGGAGTTCTGCCGCCCAGGATGGAGTGCAGTGGTACACTCATGGCCACCCCAGCGTCGACCTGCTGGGCTCCAGAGAGCCTTCCGCCTCAGCCTTCCAAGTAGCCAGATCTACAGGCACGTACTACACACCCAGCTATCTTCCTGAGTTTCTGACTTCTCTTGAACAAGCAGGAGAGCTGCCATCCTGGGGCCTGCATTCCTGTATAACCACAGCTGGCTGGAGATGAGTCATAGCTTGGTTAGAAGAGCCAGGATCCCCAGTTCCCAGGGTCAGGTGTTCCCCAACAGAAAGACAGGACCTGTTGTCATTTGTCATTACCCAGGTGCGATGGCTTTCCATCGAGTTGAAAGAAAAGAGGTATTTTTCAGACCTTCTCTCTATCTCAAATGAGAAAATGAATAGCAGACTGGGCTATCCACGTGTTTGAAGAAAAAAAAAAGGGGGGGAGAAGCTTAATTCTGTGTGGGAATGAAGACTATGTATATGTGTTTGGTTTAACTTAAGGTTCTTACCTGGCTCCTGTGGGCATTTGAGATGGATACCCTGGTGGCAGACTCATGGCCACCCCAGAGGTTACTGAATGTGTCTGGAAATTGGTCTTTAGGCTCCAGTTTCATTTGCATAGCTCCAGAAAACTTCCTTAGCACTTGGCATAGTGCTATATATATCATAGGTGCCGAAAAATAAAATGCGTCTTGAACTAAAACTACATTGCACCTTACCTCCCGTTTGAGCAAACTACCGCCTACCCCACACTACCATCCTTCTTTCTTGTTGGTGTAAGAATCCTTTTTTTGCTCTAAATAAAGCTTTACTTCAGGACATATCAGACCAGAAAGAACGTGGTAATGGGATCACATAGCGACGTCAGTGACTGGTTTGATAACGTATTCACTTGGGGACCAGCCAAACTTAGGTGTAAATTCCAGCACTCTCACTCACTTTCTTACCCTTGGTTTCCCAATAGCAGAGTCTAAGATAAAGTTGTAGGTGGAAATGGCTTATTGGGGAATGTGATTCCTGGAATGAGGGCAGGGAAGTAAAGAGGGAAGAAGAAAGAAACAATAAGGGAAGGGTGGACAGCTGCAGAAAGTGGTTACTTCATACAGGACCTTCTGAGGAGCCTTCAGGAAGATGTCAGACCTGTCAGCTAGCATCAACAGCCTTTATCCATCAGCTCTGCCCACATTGGTAGAGCATGGCTCCATGGCATACTAACATCCTCACATAACCACAGGATGCCAGAGAGTGCGGCAAGTCCAAGAAGATGTGAGGTGGCATACAAAAGATGTCCTATTTAATGACTTTGGTCAAATTACTTTGTTCTTTTTTCTTTCTTGCTTGCCTGCTTGCTTGCTGACTTGCTTGCTTTTTTAGATTGGAAAATAAAGTTTATTTATAAAGTAAATCAGAGAGAGAGAGGAGATCCACCTCTCCAAAGTAGGAGAGGGGACCAAAACTTAGGAAACATGACAGCAGCCATAGCTCAAAGAGCACTTGGCCACACCAGAGTCTAGTAAAGCAACAGCTTACTTTGTTAAGACCATCAGTTTCTCCATCTGTAAAATGGGATGACTCTACTGCTTCTCTTTGAAGGATAAAGAAAAGCTATAATGAAAAATGTCCTTGTAAATCTTGTAACAAAATGCTGGGTATATAGTGCATGCTAATGCATGGTAGTTTCTAATATTCTAAGGACTGTGCACCCTGGAGGACTTTCTCTGAGAGCTCTATGCCGATAATCAATGAGACTGAACAATGGTAATTGCAGTCTCAGCATTCGCCTGGTAAGAGATGGTAAACTGGATGTTGCTAGGCCAATCCTGTCCCATGGACATGTGTTCTTTTGCCCCTCACAATATAAACAGGAGGTGCCAAAAAAAAAAGTATACACGTTCTAAGAGATGCTATCTATGTATTACTTTTCAAAATTGAGTTAAATTATGGTAACAAAGTGTAGTATGACTTTCATTCATACTACACTTTGTATGCTTCCACCCTTTCTTTTGACTGTCCTGCGTGTCACATGGTGACACAAGCATTCATTTGATTAACGCCATCTTTTGAGTGAATGTCATATATAAAATGTATATATAATTTTTGGCACCCTTGAATACATACATACACATATATATATAACAGAAATTTCTTTGTTGCCAACATTTAAAATTCAGAAAATTTCATATAAAAATCCAGACTTCCAGCTTACCCTTGGCAAATAGAAAGATTTGGCCTGCTGGGCTGGCATTCCTATGCCAGCTGGAGTTGAGTGGTGGAGACCCTTTCAGATGGGGCACACCTTCTGAAATTTCCCATTGCTCCTCTGAATCTGCTTCACTCATTCACAACTCGCCTGCCCCCTTGGACATTTGCATTTGAAACCCTTGCACTGATACTTAACTTAGAAAATCTGGGCCCCTGGAAACTTGGCCAGGACCCAGGAGGAGAAAATGCTGGAAAACAACAAGGCTTTTTTTTTTTCCAGCGAGCGAGCTGAAGAGCCATCGAGGCCTGTGGAACTCAATGTCCCTGTGATGGAGAGCTAAGTGAATCCTGCTGAGGTGAGAGTGTGTGCTTCCAGAGAGGCCGACTATTACCAACCTGAGGCTGAGGTCACCCCAGCTGCTCCTGGCGCCTGCAACTCTGTTTATTTCATTCTGGTTCATACCAGAGATTTATTTTTATGAACAGTGAACATTTTTTGTTACATTCCCTCATTTAACCTTCATTATCAAAGTCTCTGCCCAAAGCCCATATAAGCACCATTATTACCCATATAACATTTTCCAACATAAACCATTTAAGGCATTTTCCCCCATCTTTATTTATTTCTCTTCTGTTACATTTCATTTGAAATGTGTATGGGGGAGAATGTGTCTTGTTTTTATGTTGTCTCATACAGATCATAAGCACTAATGTGGGGGGCTGTCTATTTTGGAGGTTAATAAGCAATGGGGACATTCATCATCACATACAACAAACAAACAGGATGTGCTGGCCTCTCAAAAAAGTACAAGGAAAGAGTTTTGTGTGACTGAGGAAATTGAAAGGAAAATAACCCAGCTTCTTTGTGTCTCCTGAAAGCCAAGAAAAGAAGAAACATGGTAGCTCCCAACAGAAAGCCAGAGAAGCACAATGTTGTGGTCTTGTTTCTCATCACCCATTAACAGGCAGATTCTCTGTGGATAGTGACAATAGAATGCATGCCCCTGAATCCTCAGTATCTGGCTAGTGTCTGGTGCACAGTGGGTAGTTTAACAAAATTTTGAAGGATGATTCTTTTTTTTTTTTTTGAGTTGGAGTGTCACTCTTTGTCACTCAGGCTGGACTGAAGTGGCACATTCATGGCCACTGCAGCCTCAACCTGCCAGGCTCAGGTGATCCTTCCGCTTCAGCCTTCCAATAGCTGGAACTACAGACACACACCACCACACCCAGCTAGTTTTTGTGTTTTATTGTAGAGACGAGGTCTCACCAAGCTGCCCAGGCTGGTCTTGAACCCCCAGGCTCAGGCAATCCTCTCACCTCAGCCTCCCAAAGTGCTGGCCTAGGATGACTCTTAGAAATTCAACTCAACACTCAGCAGATATAAGCAAAAATTGGATGTAAGGTAGAATATTGGCTCACAGAGTTGGAAGTTCAGGATCTTCAGTCACAGCTGTATGTAAGAACTAAAACAGTGTCTGCTATCATCTGAATGCATCCTCCAAAATTCATGTGTTGGAACTTAATCCCCATTGTGGTTAGTAAGAGGTGCGGCCTTTTGAGAAGTGATTATGTCATGAGGGCTTAGTGTCTCCATCCGGTTGAAGGCAACCAGTCTAGGCTCTTTTTGCTCTTCTTTCTCCAGCCCTGTAAAAACTGTTCATCCCCTCTTTTCCCATTTGCCTTCCACCACATGAGGATGTCACCATGAGAAGACATTATCAACGGAGCAAGTCTCCACCAGACGCCGATTCTGTAGTATCTTGATCTTGGACTTCCCAGCCTATAGAACCATGAGAAATAAATTCCTACAGTTTGGACATTACCCGGTCTCTGTTATTTTGTTATAGTAGCACAAATGGGCTTTACATTCTTTGTTTGTCTCTGTCTCTCTCTCTCTCCACCCCCACAGCACTCTCTATTCCTTTCTCTTTGTTGGTTTTACTTTAAGAAGTTTCTCTTCTTTGGGTAGTCAAATGTTCACCAAGAAGCTCTAACTTACATTCTTTTTTTTTTTTTGAGTCAGAGTCTCACTTCATCACCCAGACTGGAGTGCAGTGGCTAGCTCATGACCACCCCAGCATCAATCTGCTAGGCTCTGGCAATCCTTCTGCCTCAGCCTTCCAAGTAGCCAAAAACTACAGGGGCATGCTAAGACACCTGGCTAAGTTTCTTGGCTTAATGTAGAGATGAGGTCTCACCAAGTCGTCCAGGCTGATCTCAAACCCATAGGCTCTCCTAATCCACTCACTTCGGCACTCATCTCAACAGTCCAGTTTAGATCCCTAAACAAATGACTATAGTCAAAGGTCAGAAATACATTGATTAAAAAGCTAAGGGTTAGCTTACCCCACCTATGTGAGCTGAGATGGGGAAAGTGGAATGCATGCTGGGTGAGCATAAAGAGCAGAGGCCCACCAAGAAGGTATGGACAATGCTGTCACATAAAGAATAGCAGGAGTCAGAAGTTCCTGGAAACTTCCTTCCAGTTCTGGAGCAAGCAGCTAGGAAGTCTTGCAAATTCAACTTAATTCGGTGCCACAAACATGTGCTGCCTCTTACTATGTGCTAAGACTGTGCTAGGCCTGAGAAAGCAAAGCTGCAAAGCAGTCTATCTCAATAAATCTAACAATGGGAAGGCCAAAGTTAACAAATCTCTAGGACGTCTTGCGCTGGGAAAAATGGTGGAAGTATATACAAGGTGCAGGGATATCTTTAGACTCCCCCAGAAGCAGAGCCTGAAGTTGGGATCTGAGTGCAAGTGACAGATATTTGGGACACAGTCTAAGAGAACTGGGTAGGGTAATGAAGAAATGAGACAGGGAAAGGAAGGGTGTCAAGGCAGGGGGGATCATCAAGCAAGTCACCAACATGCCCAAGTGGAACTTAATCTGCCAGGAATCCTGGGAGACAGTGTAGAACATATTCCTTTGACTTACTTAACAGGCAAAGATGAGGATTAATGGTGAGGAAACTGGGGTGCTTATATATGAATTATGTCGATCATAGGCTAAGGGATGCTAGAGGGTAGGGCTGGGATTCTCCAGGCATTCCTGACCTGCCATATGTGTGGACAGAGTGGGTTCTGAGGCTAGAGAAAGACCTCAGGCAAAGCAATGAAGACACTAGTGCTTGGCAGTCAGGCCAACTATACTGAAATTGTAGGGCCTGGGGGTTATGGCAGGCACTGGTGGCATCTGATCTTAGTGTAGAAATCACTTTGTTGCTCTTCCCCTCAAAAATAAAATTGGACCAGAAAATGCCTAAGGATGTAGCCAACTCTGAAAGCTTAAGATGCAAGATTTAGTCTAACAATCTTGAATTTTATACTTCCATGTTGGCTTGTCGCAAGCTGATTTTAAAGCAATCTAAAAACACACGGAAAATAGGTGGATGGTAGGAGGTGGAGGCAGCTGAGAAAGTGAAATGATTAATGATTGTACGGTCAAAAATCCAGGACTCCACACCAAAATGTATTCATCGTAACAGCCTAACTGGTTTCTGAAGGATCTGCTTACTTTTAACCCTATGATCTTGGCCTTGGCACTTGCAAGGTAGAATCACAGACTGTGTGGGTCAGGGTAAGAGGACCATCAAGCCCATGGTTTCATAGGGAGGACAACTGAGGCCATGCGGTGGCTATGAACTCCTGACCAAGTGCTCTTCTCTCTATGGAACCAGTGACAGGAACCAAGAGGTGGGTGGAGCAAACCAAACTGTAGAGAGAAAATAAATTTCTTCTCTATGATTCAAGGGCTTAGTTCTACAGAAACCTCACAGTTCCAAAACTTCCTCCCAACCCAGTGAGGTTGGTTACATTTTCTTATATTAATTACAATCTTTTCTAACTTTGGAAGTGTTTCAATGGGTATTATATAGACAGGACTCCAAAACATTCTTGCAACAGTCCCATGGCTCTATGTGGCTACAGTTTCAGAGTAGGGCTCCCCATTGCAACAAAACCCAGTTTCTCAGAACTCTGCCTGTGACACACAAACTCCCTTTGAACCCATATTGAACCCTGTACAGAGCATGTGAGTTCCCAGAGACAGGGTTATCACCTCCTTTCTTAAGATGTGTTCTGGTAAATTAGATCTCTTCTCTATACATTTTCCTCTCCTTTCTTTTCCCATTCCATAGAGCACCACTATTGTTGTTTCTAAAGGAAGTTCAAGACTTGCATTTGTTTGCAAAGGATGGAGCATTTAAAGTGGTAAGTCTGGGAATGGAAAAAATGAAATTCATATAATCCAATAATAACCCAGGACAATGGAAGGGAAATCCTCCCTGAAGCACTGTTGATGATGCACATCTCCCAGTGCTTGTGTGGTCAACTCGGGAAGAACCGCCATTTTATCCTTAGTCAAGCACAAGATCAAACCAGTGGTAACTAAAGTCCTCAGGATGCACACAATACTGATGGCTTGCAGCTGTGTCTTCCACTGCGGCTAGTTTTCCTAGAAAAGGACTTAATTTAGCAGATTTTAAAAGTGATTTAGTACTGCTGGGCACTGCCCATTTCATTGGGAATGGACAGAAGATATCCCTAGAACATCCAGATTCTATGGGCTTCTCTCAAGTCTCAGCATTCACCTTTGGCAGCAAAGTTGCCTCTAGAAGAGGAAGAGTTATTAGTGTGGTTCAGGGGCTGAGAGAAACTGAAGTGGAAATATTTCTTGAATTACGGTTTAATGGTGGCTGATGATAATAAAAGCTACCTTTTTTTTTTTTTTTTTATTTGGAGTCTCACTCTGTCACCCAGACTGGAGTGCAGTGGCCGCTCCCGGCCACTGCAGCCTCGACCTGTTGGGCTCCGGCGATCCTTCCGCCTCAGCCTTCCGAGTAGCCGGAATTACAGGCGTGCGCTACCACGCCCGGCTGATTTTTTTATTTATTGTAGAGATGAGGTCTCGCCAAGTTGCCCAGG
>CAUYQG010079290.1:0-40032 GCA_963574415.1 Tarsius wallacei | reverse complement strand
GTCCTGGTATCCGCCGACAGGTGTGTGGATAATCTGAAACCCACTTTCCACTGCCTTGGAATCTGTCCATGCAGTGGGGTTGTAGGTTTACTCCCTGAAATAAAATGAGGTTAACAGAGGGAAGAGAATGGAGCAGACAGTTGGGGGAAGAGGGGGGTGGAGAGAGAGAGGAGTAATGGGGAGAGCAGATGAGTATACCAACAAATGGAGAGAGAGACACAAACTGAAACAGATAAAAACAATAGACCACGGCCACAAACTGACCAACTCCCATGCAAAAAAAACTAAAACATACAATGATGCTAACATACAAGCTAACCAATCTCCTTATTGGTGTGCTATTCCTCCATACAAAGATATGGTTTACAGAGAGAAGAAAAGAAAAGAAGAAAAAAGAAATAAAAAAGGAGCTAAACAAAAGGACTAGAATCAAGTCAGTAAACTAACAGAACCAATCAAGCACACTCTGAGACTTTTTGTTTAATTCCAATGTTCTTTCAGCTCTGATTTCTGCCAGTCTTTTCAGGCTGATAAATTTGTTCACAGTTAGAGTCAGTTGCCCCTGGCCTGCTGTGAAGGGCAGTTCAGATCACCACTCAGTTCACCACTGCCCAGTTCACGACTCAGATCTGGCCTGTGTCTGTCCAGCTTGTTTTTCCCCTTTTGGTGTTGTTACCCTGAATCGCCAGCAGGCGGTGCTGTCTCAGCTGCTGGCCCCACAGAGGAGGGAGCTGGAAAGAAGCGAGAAATGGGAGCCCCTGCCTCAAGACACATGGAAGGAGACCCACGGCCTGGCAGGACGTCACCGTGGCAGTAGTGACGCGGCGATCTCAGCAGATCTTGCTTGCAGGGGCTCAAGGTCTGAAGGCGCGGATCGCCTCGGCACGGGCGGTGAGATGTGCAATGGCTGCCGCAGCGGCTGCAGGGGCTGCCCGGATGGCCGTGATGCTTCCGCAGTGTCAAGGGCCGAGCTCTGTGTGAAGAGCAGGCTGCCAGACGATGGCATCTGTAGCCCCGGCAAGAGAGCAGGAGTCCTTTTGTGTTCTCTTTTGCGGAGGTCTCATAGACCCAGCTGCCCCGTCGCCATCTTGCCGGAAGTCTCCTAGACATCTTCTTAAAGCTTCATAATCACCATTCGAATTCAGCAATCAGCTGAGGAACCATTGTTCTCTGCCTGTGGACGGAGGCACCAGCTGAAGAAATTTTGATCAGAACCCCTCTCAGAGATAAGTCATCTAAACAAGTTCTAGGCCTGCCCTGCGAATGGCAAAGCGCTCTTCCTGATGACTATACCTGGATGTGCCCGCCCCTCTTCCCCTGAAGACAGATGGACTGCATTGGGCATTAAGAAGCCGGAAGTAGGTTCTCTCTAACAGAGCTGGAAGCAGAAGCGGCCAGAGGTTAGATGGCAGCAATGGATGACTCCCACCAGGATCTCTCACCCTCCGCTGCGTGAATTCTCAGGTCAGGTTTCCTGTTCTGCGTCTGCTGTCTACTTACACTAGTGCTTTACTTCTAGGTGTAGTCGAGACCATACAGAATCACATATTTTACAGGTGCAATTGACCCCCTCCTGAGAAAAGTTTTCTGAATCTGTGCTCCCATAACTTTTATTTTCTTGAGTCGGTGTCTCACTGTTGCCTAAGCTGGAGTGCAATGGCATGCTCAGGGCCACAGCAGCCTCGACCTACTGAGCTCTGTGGATCCTTCCACCTCAGCCTGCCAAACAGCTAGAACCACAGGCATGTGTCACCACGCCTGGCTAATTTTTTGATTTATTGTAGAGTCGAGGTCTCGCCATATTGCTCAGGCTGGTCTCGAACTCCTGAGCTCAGGCAGTCCTCTCGCCTCCGCCTCCCAAAGTGCTGGGATGACAGGCTTGAGCCCCTGTGCCTGGCTTCTCCTGTAACTTCTAAGTGCTCCGACAGAGAAATCAGCTTTATGTGTTCCAGCACAAGTCTGTTAAAGAATCCTGATGCTCTCCTTTCAAATATAGTTAAGTCCTTGCTTCACATCACATCATGTCAGGTTCTTGGAAACTGCACCTTTAAGTGAATGATGTCATCAAAACCAGTTTTACCAAAGATGAATTGAGGTGAATAAGAGTTAAGTTCCTAGGGCATATTTCTGGTCACAAAAATATCACCCAACTTCTAGATATTCAAAACTCTTCAAATATTCAACATCGAAATAAGTGTGAGCGATACACACACGTAAGAAATATTCCTAAAACCAAGTAAGACAGTGATTTACCCAGTCTTTGGTGAATCAGTGGGTGATGGTGGTCATAGTGGCTGTGTGTGAAACCAAGGAATAAATGTTTGCAAAGCAAAACTTGTCAGGATTGCCTCCTCCCACCATGTAGTTCCAAACAATCACAAGCATGGCAGGCTTGCTGAGTGCTTTTGTGTCACACCATTTATTGTTATACATTTGTATGATGATCAGAAACTTTATACATTTTTAATGTGACAACGACTTGCATTCCTTCATTCCTTTTTTTTCAATTCGCTTATTACAGTTCAGGGTGGCGTGTGGCCACAGCCTCTCGGGCAGTTCAGGGCACAAGGCAGGAGCTAACCCTGGCCGGGACGTCATCCCACCACAGGACACATTCGCACCCACACCCACACTCAGTCACCCTGGGAACACTTAGGCATGCTGATTCACGTAACAGGCACATCTTTGGGATGTGGGAGGAAACCAGAGTTCCCGGAGAAAACCCACGCAGGCATGGGCAGGACTGCAGACTCTCCTCAGTGGCCCGGCCGGATATCTTTTTTTTTGTTTTGCTCATCAACGTTATAAAGAAACAATGTTGAATGAAACGATGCTATTCGAGGACCTACTGTATGAAGCAGAAACCAATCTCTATGCGCTAAGTAACTTTAAAAATCCTCTGTCATCTGACATTTTCTTGATTTTTCACATGGTTTGGGAATCAGGGAGACTCAGTTGCAATCCCAGATGCTCCAACATTTTAATTCAATTATTTGATCGCACTGAAACTCAGGTCCTACAATTTTTAAATGGGTAGAGTAAAAATTATACTTTGCTTGTCATTTAGGTTTTTCAAGGATCAAATGAAATATTTTGATTTCACGAAGTAAAGTCTAATGTGTAGGATCTGTGAGACACTAATTAAGTGTAAGGGATTTTAGAATTTTCAATTTGAAAGCACGTCTTCAGGGTATTATACTTCATTGTTGAGAATAAACAAGGCTAGCAGATTAGAATGACAATGAATTTTACTATATTTAGCAGTAATTCGTAATGTATCCTAAAACCTGTTAGGGGCATTAGTATAGAGAGGGAATGTGCAAGGTTAGGAATATTGTTTACTGATTATAGTTTAATTAATTGCTTCATACATTCCATTTTTATCTACCTAGGATACAGTCAATGAACACAATTGCTTGCAAAGTACAGTTCAATTGGTTTCAGTGATTTTTCAAATGGAGAATGAAAGTTTTGATTCTGTATTCTACTTAAAACAATGGTGGCTCTACAAGCCTTAAATTTCTATCATGATTGCAGTTTAGATTAAGGAACGATTTGGTTGTCAGAGATAGGAGTTCCTAATCTCATTTTTACAGCTAATTATGGGGTAAGTTTAGAAAATCACATGCAAGAAAGAGCATCCTTCTTCTAAATTCTTGTTAAGCAAAACGATAATAACCTTTACTTATTTTATCTGCAAAAGAGGTTTTGGGAGTATCTTGTTAATGTAATTCAGGATTAGAAAACTTCCCAAACTAAGAAAATAGGCACTGGAGAAATGGCCTTGTTTCTGAAGTCATTGGGGGTGATTTGGTCTAGTTTGTTTAATATTTATCAGTGTTTTGTTTTGTTTTTAACCTGCTGGTAGCTGAACATAATATTTTGCCCTCTCCTTAGGGTCAATACATCTTCTATTATATGACAACGTAACATAATGGTTTGACATGGGATTAAATGCTTGCTCAATCACTTCCTGATTTCGTGACCCGACATGAATTATTTAATCTCACTGAACTTTTGGTTTGTCTTTAGAACCAGAAAAGAAAACGGCTACTTCCTTGTGTTGGTTTGAGATAACGTAATGAAAGCAACTGATATATACAACGAATGCTAGCAGTTGCTGCCTCTGCCTTTTTCCTATCTTGCTCTGTACAAATTTGGACTCAGACAAGGGTTTGAATTCCAATACTCACATTTATTTGCTAAGGTTGCTAAATTATTCACTCTCTGACTGTATTCGCTGTCATCCAAACATGGGCCTAGCACCCATGTGATTCTACAAGGGAAAGTGCTTCACACACAGTAGGTGTTTCATAAACACTCATCCCATAGATTTCAGGTGAAGGTCTTTCTTTCTGCCTTTTCTGCTGAAGACATGATTATCACATCAGGTTTCTTGATTTCCTTTAAAGCAATACGACAGAGGATCAGTCCCGTTCAACACGTTTCACTTGCAGGTACACCATTTGCCAGAGAAGGGCGAATGGGTAAGGCACAAGGAGAAAAGCCCCAGGTGAGGCCTCGTGCTGCCGGTCTGCAGATTGGTGATAGGGCGGGGGTGGGGACGGGGTAGAGGTCTGCCAAGGTATGTGTCTGCAGTCATGCTATTTTGAAATCTGCCCCCAGTATGGCACATCCTACTCTGTTTTTTCACTAAATCCTTGGATGCTTTCTCAGTTCTCGTACCTTCCTCTCTAACAACCATTTCACAAACATCAGCAGAACCCAAACAGTAACCACCTATGTGACCTTGCTGCCTGGGTATATATAGTCTGGAAAAAAATGAGACCCACAGGGACTCCTTCATGAGCTTTCTTTTCAGAATAATATGTTATTTTCCCAATCAATTTGCAGAATGCTAGAATAGTAGAGAAAGTTTTCAGATACGTTTGCAAACTCTATACCATGATTCTAACCTACATTATATGTAGGGAAAAAAAATCACACCGTTGTAAGAAAGAAATCCATGATCCATCTCAAGTAGACAGAGGCCTATTTAAATGACTCCATATTGAAATTGAGCTGAATTAAGACTAGAAACCACTATTCCAAGATTGGGGGGGAAAAAGAACAGGTTTGGAAATTCTACTTTTTACAAATATACCACTGAAATTCATGCCTAGCGAAGACAAAGTGACAATACGGATAAGAGAGTAGCTGAACTGAATGACATTGTACTGTGTTTTTTCTTCAAAAAGTCCCCGTAAAAATTTTATAAAATCGCATGGACAACTTGGAGAGTCACAAAATCTGCTTTATGTGATGGAGGAGTCACATTCTTTTAGAGGCCCCCTTGATGTGCTGAGAGAGAGTTTCCTTTAAATCTGTAGCCTCAAAGAAACGTGTCCTGGCGGTATGAGACCAGTAAAGAGTAGATACTTGGTCTGAGGACCCCAAAACTATCAACATTTGAATATGCATTTTGATGCAGGCACACAAACCTCTGAGATGAGATAAGATAAAGTAGATTATTCTAGCTGCTGAATAGTTTTCACTTCATTGCTAACACCAAATATTGGCTTGTGACATTCTCCTAAAAGCTGATATTCTGCTTCAAGTTGTTTGTTTGTTTTGAATCAAAGTTAGCAATGGTTTGTTGACAGTTCATCCATAATTTTTAAGAAATTGGAGTATTTGTGCTGTGTTTTGGGCTGGGGAGGGCAAGGAAAATGCCAGAGATACAAAACGTAAAATTCAGGCAGGAAAAAGCCATGAAGTCCTCTCAGGGCTACATCTTAAATAATAAACTTCTTAAAAGTTTTTAAAAAGTAAAGAATTTCAAATAAATCCATTTTTTTCTTGTATATTTCAGAAAGGCTGAGAAGAAAAATCGTGTTTTATTTAATGGTATGGTTAACTTACATCACTAATATCATGTGCTCTTAAATGATACTTTATTTAAATATTGCATGATATTTTTGGAAACTGTGCTAGTACTTAAATCTCACCAAAATAGTTTGAGGGCTCTACTTTAAATCACATGTAATGATATTTTGGCTCTCTAATGCTAATTAACCCAGCATGCTTCATAGTGTTTGAGAATTTTATAGTTTAAATAAATTCATGAGATAAAAAAAATCAACACTCAAGTATTATTTCATCTGTAGAATACATTATGTTTTAAATTGCATCAAAATGTCCACTTTAATAACTCTTTAATCTATAAAAATAAACTTCTAATTATATATGTATTTTAATCAGCCGCAGGTAAATAGAAGATAACACTACTCGCAATCCACTCTTTGGGTTCTTTCCATTGATAGCTAAGACAGTAAATAGCAACCCTAAGTAGCAAATACCAGTGTCTAATAGATTGGCTCTGTTCCTGGAAAGAGCAGATGAGGAATCACAAAAAGTGGATCTCTGTACAAAGTTCACCTCACGCTTCTCTTTCCAATTATTTATTCTCAAGAAATAGTGATTGAATAAGCAACAAGACATCAGATGATGCTGAGTCCTATTAGTGCTGTGGCCATCCAAAGATAATCATAGTACACATGTAACAAGGGACAGTCAGATCCTTGCCATTCTCACTATCTGTGATGTGGACTGTCTATGAGTATACATAAACCTATTGCTTTTTACACGTATTTGTAGGATTTGAGTTATGAAATCATGAGTGACCTGAAAATGAAAATGAGTTTTGTGCCATCAGTCGGTGGTATTACTCAATCCCAATCTGAGGATTCAGAGGGGTATTCGACCAAAATCACATGACTAGTCAGTGGTAGTGCTGGGATTTGAACGCAGGATGTCTGATTCCAGATGCCATGCTCTTGAACACTAGGCTTCTATGCACTAGGAATTACATTAAAAATAGTCTCACCCAAATGAGATCATACATGGTAAGAGTAAAATTTACTTTAAAAATACTATAGTATGCAGTTCCTATTTGTTTCATTTGTTCATAGAACAAAGGCTCAAATATTAAGCTGGCTAACTGGCTAAACTAAAACTAGGCAGCTGAAAAACCCACTGAGGTGATGACATTTGAATGGAATTATGCAGGACAGTTAACTTAGTGTCCACTATTTTATGTGGTGGGGAGTCTAGTCTCCAGTTTAAGGGAAAACACAAGCAAAGGCATAGTGGAGACACAGAATGTGTCCCCAGTTTTTGTTCTGGTGGCTTGGTACAAGCAAGGTAGACACAGAGTTTTGGGAAATGATGCCAGACAACTAACTAGAAATAGATTGTAAGGGTTTTTGTGCTAAACTAAGGATTGTGAATTGTATTCTGAAAGTTTTGGGGAGTCATTGAGGGATTTTTAGCAAGGATAACTTGACCAGATTTGTAATTCACAGTGACCACTCTGGCACCAGCATAGAGAATTGTCTAGGAGAGACCACTGGGGTGATTTAGTCAAGAAATAATGGGATTCTACCCAGCACAACAGAGTCATTAGAATGAAAAAAAGTGAAGATATGAGATTTGTGATTTAAGGACTCAGCGACTGATTAGATGTTAGGGGTGAATGATAGGAGGAAGACTTTCAGTTTTCTATCTTGGCAATTGCCTGCTTCAGTGTACTGATAAAGGGAATCCAAGGGGAGACGTAGGCCTGGAGGTCAGCTAAACTTTAGGCTTGGATGAGGCAATAGGGTTTTTAGAGGAAAATAAGGAAGGATCCTTCACTTTCTAAGCTTGAGACTGAAAGCATTGCCGGTACGTGCTTGGACTCCAAGAGAGAAACTGAACCTAACTTTTATTAGATAGTGTGAGCTACTCAAGTGGAAACGTTTGATCTTACAAGTGATGAATGAAGTCGCTTTTCTCTCTATCCAAACAATTTTCAGCTAACTGCCATGTGCTTGCAATCATAGCTGGTTTCACCAGTCTAGCTTCCCTAAAGCTTTTGGTTAACTTTTCAAAATTAGATTACAAAGCTTACTTGAAATGTCTCAGGAGTCTCCATTCTATATTGATGAGCTGGTTAATTCATATGTAATTGCTGAACAAATGTTAGCAATTTGAATCTTCCGTCACTGGCACTTTTCGTTTTCTTGAGAAGGTCTTTAGAGTTTGTCAAATAATATTTATCTCTTCCTAGACTTCAATGTCTTAAACATTACTCTCCAATTTCAAGACACTTAAATATATGTGCCAAAAACCATCACTCTTACTTTAGCTGAGATAATCTGGGTAATGATTTGGATTATGATAGTAAAATGGAATACTTCTTTAAAAGTTACTCTCAATGCTAATGAAGTTAGAAAGTCAGCCTAAAAAAAAATTAGCATGCCTATCAACATGAGGATAATTCATGAACCAATAATGCCTTGTAGTAGCATTCAATCTTCTTTCAGAAATAATGGCTACATGATGCTGAAAATGTGTGCCTTCATCTCTCAAATATTTCCAGAAGCTGTGGTGATTATTTTTTAAGAAAAGATGCAATTTTAAAATGTAAATGTGTTGACGTGATTTAATTCTCATTTTAGTAATTATCACTGGAAAACTAGCCCTTAAATAATCAAGAGTGTCTGTCATATAGCTTAATAATGTCAAACACATTTTACTTGTGGAATTTCTATACTCAAAGATAACTGCCAAGGTTTTGATGTTTCTTGACTTCACGTGTCCTGACTGTGTTCCACGTGTGTTCTCCTATTACTCTTCCTACTGGTGTTATGACAGGTATTTCATCTTCTAGGGTTGCCATAACAAAATACCACAAACTAGGAGACTAAAGACAACAAAAATTGATTCTCTTTCATTCTGGAGGCTAGAAGTTTAAATCAAGGCTTCAGTGCGGCCATATTTCTGATGCAGGGTCTATGGGAAATTCTTCCTGCCTTTTCTGGTGGCCTCAGGAGTTTCTTGTTTTGCAGCTGCATCGCTATTTTAATCTCTGACTTTGTCATCATATGGCCCTTTTCTCCATGTCTCCCCTGTGTCTCTGTACCCATGTATCTCTCTCATTTCTCTTATGAAGACACTAGTCATTGGATGTAGGGCCTACTTTAATCCACTATGACCTAATTTTTCACTTGAATACATCTGCAAAGACCCTATTTCCACTGAAGGCCATGTTTTGAGGTTCTGGGTGACATCATTTTTTGTAAGGTGGTTGGGTGGGGGAGGAGAGAGACATTCTTGAACCCAGTACGTGGCGTGGCATTTATCAATCTCATTTGAGTTGGAGTTAGATGAGGGTTTGATTTTCTTTCACGCTAAACTGAGTCTCTGCATCATAAATAACTTTTCATTTCCCAGTAAAACCTAGTACGGCGCCTCTCACTCAGTGGATCTCAAATATTTATTTATACTAACTTCTCTTTGAGCACGACAGGCTGAACACATGGTTAATGCTGTTTTTCCTGAGAATCCTACGAATGTTACTATAAAGATACACAAAAGTAAATATTCACAATGGCAGAATAGAAAACGAAACTGCAGCTGGACAAGAGATACGAACACAACTTTGAAAGATGGAAACCAGTCTGAGGTGTGTTGACTGCATTAGCGTAGCAAAGGAAGATGAAACATGCAGAGGGAGGAGAGAAAGACAAGAAGCAAATTGATTTCCCAGTCAATTACCAGGAAGGCTCAGGAATTGAAGGGACTGAGGAGAGAAGTGAGGCATGGGTCTGAAAATGAGAGAATTAATGGACAGTCCTCTTTAAGGCAGTTCGACTCCTAGGATACACACTCCTATCCTGTGCAGCCAAGTGGCTATCACACTACACATCTTAAAGCAAGAGCAGATTCTCCCCTCCTCTTTCATGGAGAGATTATTGAGAAAGTCCCAGTATGCAAGGACACCATGAACATTGGAGGGTGGAGATTAGACAGTGGTCTGTAAATGAACAATGAGATTCTCATTTCTGCTTCCTCACTCATTAGAGGGCAAGCAGCCATGCTTATTCTCCAAGGCAAGGAAATATGTATGTATAACCTGGAGAAACGGAACCACCCTAGACAAAATAAATAAGATACTAATATTTGGGGCTTTCCAGCAACAATTATTTTGCTCCTGTATTACCCTAAAATGAATACTGTCCACCAAGAAGCCCTGCCTTTGTAACAGGGTATCTAAAATGCCTTTAAGTTTCTCACTCTTAAATCCAAATGAGTTGCCAAGGATCAACAGATATTTAAGGAAAGTCTAAAATAGGAAAAGCAGAAAATAAAAGCAGCAACTGCACAGAGTACAAAAAGAACTCTAAGGAAACATCCAAATGGCAACTTCCTCACCTCCTTTGCGTCTTTACTCAAATGCCATGTTCTTTGAAAGATCATTTCGATCACTTTGCTCAAAATTGCAGACTGCTTTTTCCCCTCTAGCACTCGCTGTTCATCTCATTTGATTCTTTTTTCCCCCATAAATAACACCCTCTATTAAACTATAAGAGGCGCTAATTATAATCTAATAACTCACCGCATCTCTTGTGCTGGACCTTCCCTTTAAATTACAAGCCCCATGAAGGCAAAAGTCTTTGTTCGCCAATTTATCCTAAATGCCTACACGGGTGCCTGGAAAATTGAAATGATTCAATAAGTATTTGTTGGATGAATTAATTGCCTTAATTTTAAGGCATGCAGGTAAAAATTAGTATCTATAGCTAAAAGAGTTGAAAGGGGTTGCATCTTTGAGCCCAACTGGGGCAAGAGGGGTTGGAAAAAAGTTGGACTCAGTGTTATTGCTAGCAGCCTGCTAGTGCTACCTGTTTCCTTAACTGTTGACAAGTATTCCTTATGGGAAAATTAAAATAAAATCATTACATCAGAAGAAAAATTATATTATCTGTTTAGTAGACAATCTTCAAACAAGAGCAATGGAGGAGCCCATGTTTGTTTGTTTGCCTATTTTTTGTAGAGAGCATCTTCACATTTCATCTGAGACCATGTAAGTGATTCCTGTGTCTTTGGTTTTCTTTAGAATTCTCTCAACTACCATGTACTGAGGAAACATGGATATATACTTCCAAATTCCCATGCTTGTGCTTCCATTGAAATATCAGTTCTAATCCACATGTTGACTATTTCCCTTTTTGTTGAATCTAATTGCAAATGGTAGGCTTACTTGGAACGTGCAGGAAAATCCACATAATCACATCATAGCAGGCTTTCTTCATTTTGTAAGATGGCTTTTTAAAGTAGTGATAATGTATTGAGAGGGTTACTGAAGAAGGATTGCTGTCATAGCATAATTTTATTGTAAGAATTAACTTTTGTAATAGTGAGCAACATGGAAAATACAAGTGTAATATACGTGTAGGCTATTTTAATCACAGTATAATATAGTAGTCAAATTATATCATTTCCCCCATATGAGATTCTCAACATCTCAGATGCCCTGTGAAACCAATGACATATTCTGGAAGATTTGAGAATGGCAAACAAAAATGATTTGTAGTTATTATCATCAGTAGTAGAATAAACTAGTGTATAAAAACAGGAAAATCGAGCCCTGGACTGAAGCCAAAGAAGGGCTGTTTATTCTGTGAATAGGCTAAAGTTTGCTTCTTTTAGAGTTTAGTTCTAGATTATTTCCTTCGTTGTTTTAGGGGGAACTTTTTGTGCTAATGCCTTTGCAAGTTGATGTTTAAAAATAAAAAAAACTAGGTCTACTTTTATCAAGTCAATGAATGTTTGCTGTCCCGCAGTGCAGTAGGACATGCCCTTGGATAGCATATCATCTAAAGTGAAGAACAGATGTGTAAACTCAATGGTACCAATGTAGCATAGCAAGTTGGGCAGAAGTGTATGTGCAGGACGCTGGGTATATGCAGAAGAGTCACGTCACACTGCTGTGAGAAGTTAGAATGGCTTTGAAGCAAAAAGGCAATGCCAGAGCTCAGTAATAAGGGGTGCACAAGAGTTGACCAGTTTAAAAAAGAATGAAAGTCAGCAGGATACCATTTAAGGCAAGGACAGAATACAAGAAAAGACACTAGACTACAAAACATGATGTGGTCAGTACTAATGGAACATAAACTGACTGTTAGAATGAGGAAGGATGAACGTGGAAAAATATGCAGGAGCCAACTGACAGTGGTCATTGGATGCAACATAAAATGTTGTCCCGTTCAGCTCATCCACTTTTGCAATTGGCTTTGCATAAGCAATTGGAAAAGGATGAAAATAAAATAGATCTTCTCCCAAGAAAGCTGCCTATCAATGAGAGTTGTGTGTGTATGGTATGAGAGAGAAATGCAATAGGGTGGCATCTTTCTTCCAAGATTCTTCCTAACTTCCCAAAAGGATATACATGACAGTTCCTGGAAATAGGGCTAGAAAGAAACCCCATAACATATTTTCTGGAAAACAAAAACAATGAAAACAAAGAATAAATTCTCAGCCTTTGTTAAGAAAGCCCTTTATCTTAACTTAATGACTTCTAGAACGTACAGCATTGCTCTAAGTAGCCATATAGGTGATCCTTGACGTGCATAATTTATGCATGAGCAATACCAAAGGGCCATTGTATTTGATAATTTATTATTTTTCTAAAGATGTGTTTTGAGGTACAGCCATGACAGGCTGACGTAAAGTAGTTAGTCTTTAAACAGTGAATGAGTCACCAGGTGCAGGGGCTCACGCCTGTCATCCCAGCACTTTGGGAGGTGGAGGCAAGAGAATTGTCTGAGCCCAAGGGTTTGAGACCAGCCTGGGCAACTTGACGAGACCTCGTCTCTACAACAAATCAAAAAATCAGCTGGGTGTGGAGGCGTGCCCCTGTAGTTCCAGCTACTTGGAAAGCTGAGGCAGAAGGATCACCTGAGCCCAGCAAGTCAAAGCTGCGGTAGCCATGAGCATGTCACTGCACTCCAGTGTAGTGGAGACAGAGTGAGACTCCAACTCAAATAAATAAACAAACAAATAAATAAATAGTGTCTAAATCAACCTAGCAAATTAACACACAGCTATATATCTTAAAATATATCTTAGACTCAGTCTCTGATCTTATTATAGTTATAGATGTTATCCGGCCATTGGTGAAACTTCTCGGGTATTCACAAATTAAGGGATTTGGGAAAGTCTAGGGACACATCTCTTAAGAATGGTAAGAGTCTATTGGAACTGTTGTAGCAGTTCTTTTCTTTGAAATGAACCCATGATTAGTGCAAGTAATATACATTTACAGCTAGAGGAAAGTTCTATCCTTAGCAAACCCTGTCTCAATACATTAAACAATTGAGACAAATCAGATTAGTGTTCAATCAAAAGTAAGGTTTAGTAAGGCAATATTCAATGGATAAAGTAAAATGACAAACTTAAGATTCAAAAGGAAGAGTAACAGAACAGAAACCACAGGTGAATGTGAATCAGTTGTTTGATGCAGTCCCACAAAATTTCCCAAGGTAGCAAAACACATCCCCACTGTTACACTTCTTATCGATTAAAGCAAATAGTCTAGTTCTGTGCCAGCATCTTTTTAATGGGCCTTGTTAGGATAGAACCCCTGGCTATGTTTTCTCACTAACTATCTTAATGCTATAAGTAAATTGCCTTATGATTGTTCGAAATGAAATGTATCTCAATCGGCACAATCTCTAGCTAAAAACAGTATGAGTTCTGCTTTGACCCCTTCTGATGATGTTGCCTAAATTCAACATATCTTCAAAAGTTCTATCTTATGGGGCTTGAAAAAAACTATTTTAACATAGTTCCAAACGTATTTTAAAAATTAGTCATAGGATAAGATTAAAGATCATATTAGTTATAAATTACATAAGGTTAGTTAATCACAAAAATCTTACATTATACTGAAGACTTCTGTGTTTATTGAGTGCCTGCTTTGTACCAGATGCTCTGTTAAGACATGGATGAACAATGTTAGCATAATGCTTCTGGTGCTGTGATGAGTTCACAGTCTAGTGGGAAAGGGATAGTATTCAAACACTCACAAAGCAAATGGATAATTACACATTATGATTACGTGCTGTGAATCATAAAATGCACACAGAAGTTAAAGCAGGGCCCGCATTTTAGGTGAGCAAAGTCACTGTATTAGTGAACGGGGGTTGATATAACAAAACAACATAAATTGCATCTCTTATAAACAGCAGAAATTTATTTCTCTCAGTTCTGGAGGTCGGAAATTTGACATGCAGCATGATTGGGTGCTGATAAAGCCTTTCTACCTGTCAGACGGCTGCCTTTTTTACGTAGCGGAAGGCAAAGGGGAGACAGCTTCCTGGTGTCCCTTTTGTAAGGACATGAATCCCTCTCATTAGGACTCTGCCATCGTGACTTAACTACCTCCCAAAGACTCAACTTCCTAGTACGATTACACTGGGAGTTACAGTTTCACCAACTGAATTGGGGGGGACAAATAACCACAAGCAATGCATACCGAAAAGCACAGTTTCTCACCCCCCAGCACTCTTGACATGTCGGACTGGAAAATCCCTTATTATGAGGGCTGACCCATGCATTGCAAGACACTCAGCGGCATCCTTGGACTCTACCCACTAGATGCCAGTAGCAGCCTGGGATCATCATTAAATATGTCACCAGACATTGCCAAACATCCCCTGAGGGACAAAATCACCCTTGGTTTACAACCACTGCCATAAATCTACCTACCTACATATTTGCTTTTTCACTAATTAACTAGTATTGAAATAATAAAATCTTGTGTTCATTACCAAAATGAATGCGCTCTTTGGCTAATCAATCAATTTGCTATTCCATTGGATTTACTGCACACCTCCCTCTATTTGCTGGAGACACAATTAGTTTTTCTTACCATCCATAATCTTCACCTGCCAATAGTCATGATCTACATTATAATTATAGTAGAACCTGAAATGATTAGGGTAATAATGAAATTGGCAAAGAAACCGTGAAGCTTAGTCAAAGTATATTAATTAGCAAACACATTTAAGTCTTTTATATGAAGAAAAATAGACTCCTTTTATTTCATGCTCATTGTAATGGAAGCATTTTTTTAAGCTGTTATTGCTGGCAGGATTAATAACTGCCTTCTGGTATAATCATATTTTATAAGTTTTTATTATATACAAATTTATAATGAACTTCTATTGAACAGCTAGTGGTTTGGCTTCTAATTATTCAATATGTAAATAATTCAGGACAATTTGAAGAAGAGGAATTAAATATAAGCAGCCCATTGCTAAGGGAATTTTCTTCGGCATGCTCTTGTCATTCCTCCAATAACCCTTATCTTTTCCCTCCTGCTTCGGCTTCTTTATTGCTTCTCCACTGATTTGGTTATCCTAATCTTTGCAGCGTTGCGAAACACTTCAAGTTTCCTCTGCCACCTTCCAAAAAAGTCAATGAAAATTGTTATTAGACATCTCATAATTAAATGTTCTTTTCACTCTCCTGTTCCATTTAAACCTGTATCTTGCCTTGTTACGACTTTGACTCTTTCTAAATATATTCTATCTGCCATGAAAGTTGAAATTCACAGAAGAAATTAAATCTCGTTTAAAAAGAAAAAGTTATGAATCAAAGATATGTCTGTGAGAATCAGAAAAAAAGAAAATCCATCTCAGGAATCAGCATATATCCAAATCTATTCATCTACAAAAGATGTTTAACATTCTATGAGATATCGTGGAGAACAGAAGAATGAAAAGACACAACTCTGCTCACATTTTTTTTTCAATTCTATTTCTGTACCTTTTAGGTTAATGACATGTTTGTACCAAATTTCTCAATTGCCCAAGATCAAACTTCCTTTCTTTTCTGACTTAAGTCTTTCTTTCAGTAGTGCTACTGTGCTCCCAGTTCCCCAAAATTTACAACTTTGGACTTGTCTTGTACTCATCCATTGTCTCTTATGTTCTAAGTCACTAATTTATTTTATCATATTCACTAATCATCTACCGTGTGCCGACCATTTGCTAGACATTTTCCATATCAAACTTAAAATAGTTCTTAAATTACGCAAAATGAAAGGGTACTTATCTTATAGAGCTGTACCAGGGTTGTATGACTGACTACATGTAGACTCTTAAAACTGTGGATCACACAGAGTTAGACTTAGGTCAGTTCCCATTGCCAATATCCTAAGCTAAACTTAGACATCTAACTCCTGCATTAATACAGACTCTCATTTGTCTGCCTTGGATTTTCCAATATTTTTCCTATTCTACTTATTAATTAAAAGAACCTTCCCCGAATCCCCTACCAAAACATCGATGGTGAATTTTATTATCTTTATGATAGTGAAGAATTCTGGTGATTTATGGTTAGTAATAATGAATGACCAATTCTTATCCAAATAATTCTATTACTAGGATTAATTATATTTCTGGAGAAACTACCTGAAATAACTCTCTATCAAATCTATAGGCTTTTTTGGTGGATACTAAATAGCATTAAATTAGTACAAATACTGGATTCGTTTTGGCAATATATGTTGGGAGCTTTTGCTTCACCTTTTTACCCCACGTCATGGGATGAAAGATGAGTGAAAGAGTTCAGATGAGTGAAAGAGTGCATCCTGGGACTATGGGAGAAAGCAAGATCTTGCCACTCTTCTGATTTCATTCATCTCATCCTACATCATGCAGCACTCAAAGTCAAATGCCTGTCTCTGCATTCTATCTCCTTTAAAGAGCACAACAAGATAGACACAATTTTTAAAAAATATTTTCTCAACCATAAAATCTGGTCTGACTCTAGGCTTTCCATTAACAGTGACTACCTGAATCATGGGTAAGAGACTCGGGGACCCTGGAGATGAAGGGGCAACTTCTGGAGAAATCTGGGGAGACTATGGCAGCTGACTCTTGCCCATGTCATTATAGTCTGAAGCCAGAAGGAGCTGTGAACACTCAGTGCATTTCAACTCTTGTAGAACTATTTCGGGAAGAAAAACATTCTCAAAGTCAGTCTGCTTAAAGGTGCAGAGGTCTGAACACTTATGAAAGTTTTATGGACTGCCACCAATTTCAGATCTTAACACTAATTGCTTTAGATGGAACTGTCTCATGCCACACTTTAATCTCTTCTAGAACCTTCCATAGGCTTTGCTTTAGGACTCCTACCAGGACAATCCAAGGTAATGTAAAATTTGCTCAAATTCATTTCTGCATTGTCTCAAGTCATCTATATAAGTCCATTAGGGAACAGTAGGATAACACAAAAATTTCCTCTTTATTTAAAATGTCAAAAGCAATCGGAGCTCTATTTGAAAAGCCTTGGTCCTCTCGAGTCTACATTCCCTCCCCTCACTAACATAGGCATAAATCCCAGGAGATGAATGCAAAATAGATCTATAACCCTATAGCTCTATAGATCTGAAACTGACTGAAATAATTAGAACAGTGCCTCACTCCATCCCCATCTCCTGCCCAAGGTGGTGAGGAAGGAGGAATGGGGAGGAGGAGACGAACGTAGTTTGTGAGTGTGTATAAATTAGTAAATTAAAATAAGGCATTGTTAATTGCATAGATTTGAGCATATGGTCAACTCAATTATTTAAAAAATCTAATTTGTCAGAAGGTAAAGAGAAATAATGGTGGAGCAATTATCCTTCTGAACTTATTTCTTAATTATCCAGGCAAGACCGCTAATGATGTCCGTTTCCTAGGTTCCACTGACGGCAAAATAATTAAAGGTCATGTGAGAACATTTGTCCCAAGGAGATATAAAGTCAAAATGGTAAACTCAGAATATAAACCTGAAGTCTAATATGAGTACAAGTTCATGGTGCAGAACCAGCAGTCTAGAGATTTTATAGCCCTTGTGTTAATCATAGAATTTATTCTGTTTCATAACTCTAAACCCCATTAACTGGCCATGATTGGTAGTTTAATAATCTCGGTATTGAACTCAAAGATGAGAATGTGCCCGATGAGATCATCTGAGGCCTCATTACCAAAAAACAAAACAAACAGACAAACAAAAAACCTGAGGGACCATGTAATGCTGGAAAGTTTTTTTTTTTTTTTTTTTTGCATTTAATTTCCAGAATCTTAATCCAGTCTTTTGAGTAGTAAAGCCATAAATGTCAAGATGCTAATAAGAAAGGCTTCCCAACGTGAAACGAGGGCCTTGATCAGGGTCTAGAGAGGAGAACTGCCTCTGAATCAGACTTGAGAGCCAGGATCAGAGTTCTGGGATACACAGAGCCACAGACAGGCTTGAGTGTTCCAGACCTTGCTTGTGAGGGCGTACTTTAAAGAATAAGCTTCCATCTGAAGCAAATCTAGGGGTTTTCTACATTTTGTGCCATGACACATATTCTATCTGGTTATACAATAAAGTATAACTACTCTTGGGAGAAAAGTCATTTTTCCCCCTTCAGAAAGACCCAAGAAAGACAGAGAATACTCCAATAGCCTCTTAAATTGATCCTTGATGTCTGGGCGTAGTTACTCTTACAATAAAATACATATTTCAAACAGTGATTCGGCTGTTCATATATTTCAAAATAGCTGTTTTCTCCTCAACAGCTATCATATTAAAATACCTGGAACTGTATTGTGTATTTATATAACAATTATAAAGTAAATTCTAGCAGCTACATTTTATTTCCAGGAAAAAAAAGTACAGAAAACAATGGAATAAATTTGAAATATTTATTCATTTTACTTCGTATGTTGTTTTTAGAATACACACTGTACTTGTGATAAAATTTATCTCCAGCTTTATAAATGTAAAATAGACACGTATGTTTTCAATTGAAGATATTGGTTAGAATAAGGGCAACTTTTGCTTTATTTGTTTAAATAAAGTTTAGATGCACCCCCCCCAAATGTGCTATGAAAAACATATTTTCTTTTCCTGTCTATCCTTTTTTTTAGTGGAACAAAAAGCTTATTTTTAGCAATTAAAATTTTAAACACTGTTTTGTGTTAGGATTATTTTACAAATCAAATTTAATTTGACTAATACGTGACTTATTTTCTTAAATTTCACTGATTCAAGTCCTTACTAATTAGACTTTAATTTTTCTTTATTGTCTAGTATTTCATTTAAGACTCACTTATCAAATCTGAATCAAAATATAAATATCAAATTTACGACTACCTTATTTTAATATAATTTTAAAGTCTGTACTTATAAATTTAAATCTTATACCTGGTAGAGCATAGAGAATATATTAGTTTGCTCAGGCTGCTATAACAGAATACCCAGGTCAGGTGGCTTGCACCGTAGACATTTATTTTCTCATAGTTCTGGAGATGGTGAACACTAAGATCAAGGTGTCAGCAAGGTTGGTCTCAAACCAAAGTCATTTCTCTTAACTTATAGACAGCTTCTATCTTGCTGCATGTTCATGTGGCCTCTTCTTTGTGCACACACGCTTTGCTTTTTTTAAAAGTAGGATTTATTGAGAGGAAGGAAAGTTCCCAGAGTGGAAGGGGACCTGGGGAGATTGGCCGTGCACACACACTTAGAAAGAAAGAGGACGAGAAAGAGAGAGCTCTAGTGACTCTACTTATTGTTAATAAGAACACTAATCCTGGACAAAGAACATGAATAGACACTTCCCAAAAGAAGATGCACAAGCAACCAACAAGCATATGACTAAAACGTTCAACATCACTAATCACCAGAGAACTACAAATTGAAACCCCAATGAGATATCAAAATGACTATTAGTAAAAAGTCAAAGAACAACAGATGGTGGTGTGGATGTGGAGAAAAGGGCACTCATACACTGTTGGTGGGATTGTAAACTACAGCCTCTGTGGGAAACAGTGTGAAGATTTCTCAAGCAACTAAAAAGAGAACTACCATTTGGCCCAGCAGTTCCACTCTTGAATATCTACACAAAGGAGAATAAAGCATTATTTAAAAAAGATACCTGTACTCATATGTTCACTGCAGCACTATTCACAGTAGCAAAGTCATGGAACCAACCCAAGTGCTTATCAGTGGTTGACTGGATAAAGAAAATGTGGTATATATACACCATGGAATACGACACAGCCATAAACAATAATAAAATCTTGTCTTTTGCAGCAACATGAATGGAACTAGAGAATATGATCCTAAGTGAACCAATTCAGAAATAGAGAACAAAACACTGCATATTCTCGCATATCTGTGGGGGCTAAATGGCCAGAAAGATAGAAATAATAGATACTGGGGACACTAAAGGGGGGAGGTTAGGAGAGGGTTGGGGTTCAGAAGTCACCCGTTGGGTATAGTGTTCACACTCTCCGGGGAATGAGGTCACCTGAAGCTCAATCCCTGCCAGTATGCAATATACTTGTGTAACAAACATGTACTTGTACCCCCGAATCTGAAATAAAAACATAATAAATAACAAAAGTTCATTTTTCTAACTGAAGTAGTAGTCTATAGAAGTGCAGTTGACTTTTGTATAGTGATCTTATGTCAGATAGATTGCTAAACTCTCTTATGTCTAATGATTTGACTGTAGATTACTTGGCTTCTCTATGTAGAAAATCCTATCATCTGTGAAAAATGACAATTTCATTTTTTTCAATCCTTATTTTATATCTTGTCTTAATTTTTTTTTTCCTGGGTTTTCTAGGGCAAAGTGGCATCGAAATGGCAATAGTAGACATACCTGTCTTACTCCTGACTTCAGGAATACTTTTGTGTTTCAGAATTTAGTAAGATGTTTGCTATAGGACTTTAAAAAATAGATATCTAGTTTAGAAAGTCTTTTTATATTACTTATTTGCTAAGTATTTTATTTGTAATAATGGATGGATATTAAATTTTATCAAATGCTTTGTGTATTTTTTGAAATAATTACATGAGTTTTTTAATGTAATTTGTTAACACAAAGCAATTTATTTTTAAAAGGCTAATCATGTCAGATCAGGGCCCCACCCTAAGAACCTTATTTAACCTTAATTTCTGTACTTTCTTGGAGGCACTAGGTCCAAATCTAGTCACACGGAGTGCTAGAGCTTTAGCATATGAATTTTGAGGGAACACATTCATTCAGTCATAACAAGAAGCCACATAACAATTACTTCCTCAGCTGTGAACTTATATTAGCTTAATACAGATGTGCGCATATGGTTACAAAATAGAAATAGTTACAGATGTGTATGTAGATAGGTTAGTAAACAGTAGTCCCCATTATTCTTATATTTGCTTTCCACAATTTTAGTTACTAATGGCTGACTGTGGTCCAAAATATTAAATAGGACATTCCAGAAATTTCTATCTGTGAAATTGTGAAGAAGAAAAGGGAAATTCATGTTCGTTTTACTGTCACACTTCAAATCGCAAGTGGTTAGGGCCACAGTGCATAAGCACTTAGTTAATATGGAAAGGGCCTTAAACATGTGAGTGGAAGACATGAACATGTGTTCTTATTGACAGCAATTGAGTTCAGCACTATTCGCGATTTCAGGCATCCACTGGGGTCTTGGAACGTATCCCTGGAGGATAAACAGGAACTCCTCAGTACACATAAATTTCTTTTCTCTGTCAACTGAGAGGGCCTAGAAACAATGACCCCCAAATAGCAATGAGCACATCTTGCTTTCAGATCTGCTTTCTGACAGCATTCTCCAGTAATAAATAATAATCTCCTTGTAGACATGGGTGATTTTAGGATTGGGGAGGGGTATGTACAAGATGAGGCTGAAACATCTTCTAGTACAAATTTTAAGGAAATACACAGACACCCACAAGGATGGGGGTATGTAAACAGAAAATAAGAAGCAATTGAAAGGGCTCCCAATGGCCCAAGAGGCAAATAAATGAATACATGGAGGATAGATCACCCACCCTCAAAGATTCTAAATCATTGATGTGGCATTTCACTCTCAAGGAAGCAAAGCATATCTCTCTGCTTCTCCAGTCTAGTGTATACATAATGACCTCTTTCCAAAGGGTACTTTAAGGAATGGGGGAGAAAACTAACTTCATGGTGGAGAAACGTGACAGCCACTGTCTCAACCAGCTGATTGAGGTTGAAATCAGCAGTGATAAGTCATGTTGACAGCATGCGCTAAAAATGACCCTTCTTTACCTCTGAGGTCTTCTTCCCTATAACTCCATTCAAGCCATAGAAAAAAATATCAGAAAATTCCAGGATAAACACTCTACATGATACCTGATCAGTACCCTTCAAGAGTGTCAAGGTCTTCAAAGTCAAAGTTAGTCTGAGAAACTGCCACAGTCAAGAGGAGGCTAAGACGATGTAACTAACTAGTAAGGTGATGTCTAAATACAAGGTGATGTCTTGGATGAAATCCTGGAACACAAAAAGGATATTAAGTAATAACTAAGGCGATCTGAATAAAGTATGGATTTTAGTTAATAATAATTCATTAATATCGGTTTATTAATTCAGACAAATGTTCCATACCAATGTAAAATGTTGGTTGATAATAGGGAAAAGTGGGTATGGAATGTGTGGGAACTCTTTGTACTCTTTTCATAATTTTTCTTTAAGCCTAAAACTATTCTAAAGTGTAAAGTTTGTTTTTAAAAATACTCCCTGGCCGGGCACAGTGGCTCAAATCTATCATTCCAGCACTGTGGAAGGCTGAGGCGAGAGAATGGTCTGAGCCCATGGCTTCACGACCAGCGTGGGCAAATTGATGAGAGCACGTCTCTACAATACATAAAAAAAAAAATTAGCCGGGCATGGTGACACTGCCTGTGGTTCCAGCTACTTGGAAGGCTGAGGTGGAAGGATCATCTGAGCCCAGTAGGTTGAGACTGCGGTGGCTGTGAGCTTCCAGGAAGAAAAATAAAAATACTCCCTTTGTAAACTACAAGAAAGAAACCCTGTTACGTGTTATTGCTTAGTCACCTAGTGGCAAATGGTAAATCCTCCTACATCCTGGGAAAAGTGGCAAAGTTGGCCTAGATGAAAAGTGTTAACGTATCGACTTTGGAGTCTGCTATTTAAAAAAGAACAAATTATGCCTCCGTTAATTTGGAAAGATTTCGAGTGAATGAGGCGATAGCACATGAGATGTGGGGAAGAAAAGAAAATACTACGTGTTCATTACAGGGTCTCTGAGTAGAAGGAAATGCCCTTCAAACTCTCTCCATGCCATTGTATTCTTCACTGTCAGCTCCTCGTCTCATAGATAGTAGAAACGCCAAAGCTCTGTGAGTGTCCCATGGAGAGGGAATGGTAATATTAGCTATACGTTTCCCTTTATTAGCATTTTTTGGTAGATTGAGACGCCTCTGCAGAAAAGAGGCATGCTGATACAGAAAGTAATCACAGAGTATACATTAGATTAAGTAAATGAATTTAAAGTCAAGAAATTGATGATACATTCATTTTATATGTACGTATACATTACACACACATATTACACATCACACACACATATGGACATATAATATCCCCTTTGAGATAGAATTTTTTTCCCAGGGGAAACCTAAAAAGAAAAAAGCTGAGGGAGACTATTACAGGAATCTTTAAATTTGTAAATTATCCCAAAGAGGAAACATGTCTTGATATTTGGAAAAAGTAATTACAGCAAATAAACTTTGATTCCAGATTACCCCTTAGATAGCAAACCAATGGAAGAGATAGTTCAGATGAAAAGTGTTAGCCATATAAAAACTTTATGGTATAGTATATCAGAAATCTAATAACATGACATCAACTAATTAATAACAAATTACAAAATCGGGTCTTTCAAAGAACACTGTCTGGGAAATCCTGTCTTATGTTATTGGTATGTTAACATCTAATCAGAATCGCTAATGAATTTTCAGAGCTAAAGGTTAAGATGTTTTGCAGTAATTATTCTAGGAACCAAGTTATTTGCACCTCTGTTGGGGGCATCTTCTTCAAGGGCACGAAATCCTGAAATTTCTTTATGTCTGCATTTAATTGTTAAAGGAAAAAGAAAAGCAGTCACTCAAATCTCTGGTTTAAAGAGACCATCTTATAAGTTGTTCTACATTTCTAAGGAAAGTTTAAGGTTTCACTTCTAAAGGCCGTTACTAGATAATGAAAAATCACCGCTAATCTTCATGCAGTGTTATAACACTGCCATGGCAAGTGATTTTCTATATTTAAACTTAATGCACATGCCTCAGTAATGTTATTGGCAGTGAATATTATCTTTTTATGTTATCTGTTAAATTCATAACAACCAATTTTTAAGAAGAAATATAGATTTTGCAGTTGAAGAGAATATTAGAATATGATATTGAGCCATCTTTGCTTTTATTTATGGAGTCTTAGTTAACTATGATCTTGATTTTCAAATTTCTCAAAATAAAACACACTAAATGTACTCGATGATTTCTATGAGCACTTCATATATAAAGTTTTATGATACATGTTCACTGATGGAAAAGACTATGTCTTGTAGCTATATAGCAGAGAACCGCCTGGCACACAAATATCTTTTGACTTCCTAATGAGTGAATGATGTTATAAAGTTCATCCCTGGAAAAATAAGTTACTAACTAATCTCTCATGTTTATAAATCATTTCCAGATGTTAACTTTTATTTTTCAGCTAATAATTATGCTTTGAATCAAGGTGTTTTCATATAAAATCATTAACTGAGTTTGACTCCCTAACATGAAAATTATGACTTGTAATGGATAAGCATAATTATAAACGGCAAGCCATTAATAAAATGGTTATAAAGGATCTAGTAGTTTGGAATAAAGACTTGAAACTTTAAAACTCCTGGAAGAAAGCATAGAGAAAAGAAAAATTCCTTGACACTGGTTTTCACAAAAATAAATGGAACTAAGTCAAACTAAAAAGATTCTGCATAGCTAAGAAAAAAATCAACAAAATAAAAAGGCAATGTACAGAATGGGAGAAAATATTTGCAAATAATGTATCTGATAAGGCATTAATATCTAAAATATATAAGAAATTCACACAAATAAACAGCAAAGAAACAAATACCTCAATTTAAAAAATGAGCAAAGGACCTGAATCAGACGTTTTTCAAAAAAAGACACGCAAAGACCAACAGGCATATGAAAAGGTGCTCAATATCACTAATCATCAGGGAAACGCAAATCAAAATCACCATGAGGTATCACCTCACATCTTTTAGGATACTTATTATCAAAAATGTAAGTGATAACAAATGTCGGCAAAGGTGTGGAGAAAAGGGAGCCCTTGTGTACTGTTGGTAGGAACGTCAATTGGTACAGCCATTATGGAAAACAGAATGAAGGCTCCTCAAAAATTAAACATAGAACCTCTATGTGATTCCACGATCTCATTTCTGGGTAAGTAATCCTCAGAAAATGAAATCAGGATCATGTTTGTTGCAGCAATATTTACAATAGCCAAGATATGAAAACAACCTAGGTGTCCATTGGCAGAAGAATAGATAAAGAAAATGTGGTTTATACAGCAGATCTAATAGTTTTGCTGCTTGACACATGAATGTGAGTTGCTAGCTGTTTAACTTGGGCCATCAACCAAGTTCCTTTAGCATGCACGTGTATCTGGATATATATGAAATGACAATTTTATAAAGGAAGATGTCAGTCTAATCGATAACAGGGAATACCTACCATTTGAAAATTAAAATTCCATTTGCATTTGTGTTCTAGAGGGTAACTCTTTGCGAGCCCACTGTACTTCTCAGTGAACTCTACTTCTATGACATGACTACCAGGAAACACAAAGCATGCATTAAATTTACCTATGAAATCCAAGCCCATTTTGTCTTACTGTCAGACAATAATTTTTGTAATAAACCGAAGACACCATAATTTAATTACAATGAACAATGACAGTGTAAACATGATATCTTTCAGCAATTTTCTTGTTTGTAAATATTTCCTCAGATTTGATCTGACATACACAGATATAACATAGGAAGACCAAGTACTAGTTATTGACTGTGGAGATACTCTGATTTGTCCATGTTTTTAAAACATTTACTATAGTAGTCATAAACAAAGTATCAGAATAGAAATATTTTGACTCGAGGTCCAGATTGGAGAAGGATACAGTGATTTTATATATTTCAGACATAGCATAGTATAATGTCATAACATAGCAAGTCACATTCCCAGTAGGTTTAGAAATCACCTCCAACAATCAAATTTTAGAGTAGATACACAATATTTTAAGATATAATTAAAGAAGTAACTCCATAAATCATTCCTTTTATAAGACAGACTACCTGGATGGGAAGAAACAACTTAGTCTGACTTTTTCTTTCCCATGTTTGTTCATATAAAGCCAAGAGTGATGGAGAAAACAAAATCTTAATAGGAAATTTGGGTCTGCCTTTAACATTAATAGGTCCATATAAGGCAGCCTCGCTTTGCCTTCTAACATTTTGAGTCAGAATTTGGAAAGCAGATGGAAAAGTTAAAATTTTAAAAGGAGAAAAAAGTTATGCTTTCAAAAGCACCTGAGAACAAATAAATGAACTCATTTTCATTGGTGCCCTAGCATCTTCTTACTAGAGAGAAGTATCAAAATTGTTTCTTAAGCTATAGTTTATTGGCTGATTATGAAATGTATTTTAGCCATATCTTGATGTAAAGAAAAGAGTTATATAAATACCTTTCTTAGAAATGTCTTCTACATTATATCCTATTCTATTGATACTCAAAAGTACAGCCAATAATAATCCCTTTAAATATAAATTTGTTCCCCAAAAGACCCTTTAGTTAACCATTTCATTAATACGATTTATACTTAGTTACTAGATCTGCCCATGATCATTTAGACTCACAAATTTACCGGGAAAACTTTCAAGACCATGAACTATAAACATAATTCTGCCACAAGCGATAATGTACCAAATAATTTCCTCTGATGTGGTCACCATAGCTGGTGCTCACAAAGTTTGATTGGATAGAGAAATGCTCAAGTAGCTATAATCTGGCAAGCTGCAAACTTGAGATATATTATATCATTTAGCAATAAAATTTTATAGTCCTGATTATGAATAATATAGAATTACTGTGGAGGAAAAGGTGATTATGAAATAGTAGCTAGACACATGGCAACCGGGTCACTTTTAAATGGGACTGGCCCGTAAACATTTTTGTCAAGATTTCCAGAGTTTAAAATATAGAAAACTTTTAGTAGCTCAAGACAGTATTGAGCTCTTTGGTTTACTCGTTCATTCAGAACCTTTTCAACATTACTTTGTCAGGCACTATGCTAGGCACCGAGAGACCAAAGAAAAATAAGAGAGACACTGTTCTTACCCTTAAGAATTTCTCTGTTCAGTAAGAGGTTCAGACGTGCAGCGTGATAAATACAGTAATATGATTTGGATTAAGAGAAAGGAGCTCATGGATGGCAAAGAACCGAACCCCTAAGTTGGCCTGGGAGCATCAGAAAAGGCACCCTAATGCATGTTTTATTTGAGTGATATCAGGAAACGGAGAAGGATTTTTAAAGTGAAAAAGTAATTTGAAAAATACATGCCCATTAAAGGAAGGTATGTGTACAAAGTCTTGAAGTTGTGAATGGGCTATATGAATTCTGGGAGAGTTCCCATGGGATGAGAGATTAGGGTGTAGAGTGAGAAGAGTCGGATGAAATTGGAATGCTGGTAGTGACAGAATTATGAAGGGAGAGCCAAGCACGTGACACTAAATGGTTTTAGTCCTTACCCTATTATTGTTGATGGTATAATGTAGAACTTATCTAGGGCTCATCTAATAACAAAAGGGAGTATAACGGGTGACCCAGCAGATCTACTACAAGACCGTCCTAAACAAACCAGAGTATATGCTCACTTACGCAATAGGAAGCGGAAGTATTTAGGTAGGGCAAGAACCTATCAAGATATGCTTGTTTATTATCTAATTCTAACAGGAGTACAAGGAAAAACTAGAATTTTTAAAAATTCCTTTTAGAGCCTATTATAATCATTGCAATAATGATGTCAGTCAGCAGCAATGGAGATGGTAAGGAAACAGAGAATTTAGGATATATATTTGAAGTACAATGAATACGCTATTGTGGCTATTTAAATGTGAAGTGGGAGGGAGAATGGGAGAGAATCTTCAGGTTTTTGCAAAAGAATCTAACACAGAAAATGTGTATAGACTCACAACATTTCTTAGGATAGAGAATTCTGTAGGAGGGGAAATATTGAGTGGGGGGTGGCCAGGGAAATGAGACAACACAATGAATTCAACAACGAGCACGGTAAGACTGAAATACCTATGGCAGATCAGGAAATTGATGGAGAAATAGCCGAGGAAGACTGTAGTGGAATAGATGTGAGACTAGTTTTTACTAGTGGGAGTGAGGGGTAGCAAATTGCAGTAGTTAAGGTTAATATTGTTTCATTTGCCTCTCAGGTTGATCAGTTCTGGGGACATTGATTATGAGTCAACCAGGGCATGGGTAGGAGGGGGTGGGAGGAGGAGAAAGGATAAACTTATAACCTTGGCAGGAGTCTGTGACTTCAGAATCACATTAGAATCAAATCATTTGAAAGGTGCCTTAAAATCCAGGTGATGGAAAGACAAAGAACCAATAAACTTTATTACCTTGAATATCACGTTATGGCTAAGCTGAACCTTGAACCTGGGTCAAGCGTAGCCCCAGCTGTAGGGAGCAGGAAAAATTAAGACCTGAAAGTTACTTGTATACGTAACCCTGAATTGTGCCCACATCTTTGAAATAAAAATAATTTTAAGAAAAGACCTGAAAGTTAGAATGAAATCCCAAGAAGAGGAGTTACTTTAGGCTTAACTCTGTTGAGTATTTAATTCCTCTGACTAATCTTCAACATTATTTGGATGTTTAGTTAGTGCTAGAGATATTCTATTGACTTTAAAATACCAAGAAATCTAGTAGGGCATGCCAGTAAGATGAAATCACGGTTGAGTTATTTTTCCCAATGCAAAACCTAGCTGTTTATGAAAAGTCACAAAACCTAAGAAAGATTGAATACAGTAAAGGAAATTATAATTATTGTTTGATTATTAGTTTTCCTCGATGTAAGTATATTGAACAAGGAAACATGAAGTACTCAGGATTATTCAGTTTGGGTTATTTATCACACAGGGTCAATATACTTCTAGCACACTCACTATGATTAATGCAGTACAATTAGAGAGATGTATGTAGGCAGAGGCAGGACTCATTTTGTGGTAAAGAGAAACCATTCTTTATTTTGTTTCAGCCTCAATCTAACCTTTTTCTTCGTTCAATAACAAATTTCAAATGGAGCTCCCTTAATTGAACCAAATGGTCATGAGGAAAAGGCAGCTGCAGACTTTTACGAAGCAGATAGTTTTGAGGAGAACTGTCATTTTTCTATTTGTTCTATCACTAGTGATAATTGGGCTTACTTCCTAGCAGTTGGATACTCTCTGTATAAAAGAAAATATAAAACTAAATTATAGACATTATTCCGAGCCTGAGAGAGAAAAGAAATGAGAAGAAATAATTGAACCTGTAAAGGGTTCATTTGTAGACGGGACATTTCCTCCTGGGAAATGAAAGATCTCATAGTAATACAATGAATATACTTCTGATTTATGGTAATTAATTCTGAATGTGGGTTATCTACCACATTGCTCTCTATAGAAGATGAATTGTACAACTGAATTATCAGGGTCTTGGAAGTAAAATTAGCATAACCTTAACAGAGAGTGAAGTTTTGTACCTCATCTTTCTTTTGAAAGCATAGATCAAGCCATCCTGTCTTATTTCACTGCCCGGAGGTCCAATTATATAAAGGAAATGAAGCAGAGAAGGAACAGCTTTCCTATAGATTCTTCCATGACATGAGTTTTTTTGGGTTATCACACCAAGCTTAGGGGAAGATCGAGACTCCTTCACTCCATTAATTATGACCTCAAGATAAGAGTCAGATGAAGGTAGATACTGTCCCCTGTGGAAGAATGTTTCTTCATACTCAAACTTGGAGTAGAATAGTACAGTCCCAAATATTGAAAGACCCATAACTACCTCTACTAAAATGACACATCATTCTAATGTGTTTCCAAAAGAAATTTTGCAACCACTTTGCTTTAACTGGTACACTGCTTTATTTTGGACACTTTATTTGGGCTTGAACCATAATTATCGACTGTATCAAAGCTGCAAAACTCAGCCTTAACATTTAGCCTTTGGCTATTTCTGAAGGATACTAAACAACTGGCCGCTTTTATCCTCTCTGTAAACTGCTAAATGGTAAGTCAGTTCAGTCAAAATGCTAGAATCAGTGTATTTTAAAAATATATTGTAAGGTAATCAACGCCCCCTATTCAGGAAAACAAACTGTGGGACCAATTACACAATCAGAATCAAATCTAGAAATTGAATCTGCACATATTTAAATACTCACATAAAAGCAGAAAACAAAAACCATCTACATGTTTCCAAATATTCAGAATTTAGTATCCAATAGAATAATTTCTGTATTTATATTTTAAAGTTTTTTGGCCATCTATTATCAGAAGGTACCTGTTAGAACTGTTTTTAGGTTCATAGAAAAATCGAGATGAAGATACAGGGATGACCCCCAAAACCTTGTACTCACACATTCATCTGCTCCCCCGTTATCAAATGCACTCTGAGTGATACATTTGGTAGCATGGAAACATCACTGTCACTCAAAGTCCATAGTTTGTATTACTGTTCACTTTCAGTGTTGTGTATTCTATAGGTTTTGAAAAATGTACAGTGGCATATTTTCAGCATTATAGTATCATGCAGAGTATTTTCACTGATCTAAAAGTCCTCTATGCTTCACCTGCTCGTTCCTCCTGCCTTATACCTGGTAGCTGTTGATGCTTTTACTGTCTTCACAGTTTTGCCTTTTCCAGAAGTTCATATGGCTAGAGTCATGCAGGATGTAGCCATTTCAGATTAGCTTCTTTCACTTAGTGATATGCATTTATGATGTCTCCATGTCTTTTCATGGCTTGATAGTTCATTTCTTTTTTAGTACTGAATAATTTTCCATCATCTAAATATAATCCAATTTATCCATTCACCTACTGAAGGATATTTTGATTGCTTCCAAGTTTTTGCAATGATAAATAAAGGTGCTACATACATTTACTTGCAGGCTTTTGTGTGAATATAAGTTTTCAACTCATTTGGGAAAATACAAAGGAGTGTGATTGCTGGATTGTATGGTTAGAGTATGTTTAGTTTTGTAAGAAACTGCCTCACTTTTCCCAAGTCACTATACAATTTTGCATTCCCACCTCAATAAATGAGAATTCCTTTTACTCCGTATTCTTACCAGCAATCTGTGTTGTTAATGTTTTGAACTTTGGGTACTCCAATAGATATGTAGTAATATTTAATTGATGTTTAAATTTGCAATTCCCCAATGACATATGATGCTGAAAAACTTTTCATATACCTGTTAGCCATCTTCACATCTTCTTTAGTGAAGCTTTGTCAGATTTTTTGTCCATTTTTAAATCAGGTTGTTTGTTTTCTTATTATTGAACTTTAAGAATTCTTTGTATACTTTAGATAACAATTTTTTATCAGATGTCTTTTGCAAATATTTTCTCCCAGACTGTGGCTTGTCTTCTCATTCTCTTGACAGTGTGTTTTGCAGAGTAGTAGTTTTTAATTTTAATGAAGCCCGGCTTATCAATTATTTCTTTCATGGATGTTAGTGTTGTATCTACAAAGTCATCACCATACCCAAGGTCACCTAGATTTTCTTTTATGTTATCTTCTAGGCATTATATGGTTCTGCATTTTATATTTCAGGTGTGTGATCAATTTTGAGTTAATTTTTTGTGAGGGGTGTAAGGTCTGGGTATAATTTTTTTTTTAACGGGATGTCTAGTTTTTCCAACACAAAGATTATCCTTGCTCTGTCTTATTGCCTTTGCTCCTTTGTCAAATATTAGTTGACTATATGTATGTGGCTCTACTTCTGGGCTCTCTCTTCTGCTCCACTGATCTTTGTGTCTGTTCTTTTGCCAACACCATCCTGTTTTGGTTTCATAGTTATATAGGAAATCGTGGAGTCAGGGAGCGTCGCCCCTCAGAATTCATTCTTCTTCAATGTTATGTTGGCTGTTTTGGGTCTTCTGCCTCTTCCTATAAACCTTGGAATCCGTTTTTCAATATTCACAAGATAAGTTGCTGAGATATTGGGTCTACAGATCAAGTTGGGAATAAGTGACATCCTGACAATATTGACTCTTCCCTACCGATCAACATGAAATACCTTTCCATTTGTTTAGTTCTTTTTTGATATCTTTTATCAGAGTTTTGTACTTTCCATTATACAGACATTATACATGCTTATTCGATTGATACCTGGCTATTCCATTTTGGGTGTGTGCTAATGTAAATGGTGATGTATTTTCTATTCCAAATGTCACCTTTTCAATGCTGGTATAGAAGAAAGTAAGCAAGGTCTGTATATTAATCTTACATTCCGCATCCTTGCTGTAACTGCTTACTAGTTCCAGGGGGGCTTTTTGTAGTTTATTTTAGATGCTCTGAATTATCATTTTTAGTTTTTCAGTTGTATGTTCATATCCTTTCCTATTTCTTATTCCTTCCATTTATAGAATTAAATCGGCTTAGAAAATAGTTTGTTGAGCCCAGGATTACAATCTACAAGTCACCCTCTCTTAGTACATGCCTCAACAACATGGATTTTAGACTTAAGTCCCAGTCTCACTTATGCAGAAATAATTGACACTCATAAATATCATGAGAATATTTCTCACGTGCAATCTTTCTCAGACTCCAGGCAAGAGCCTGCTGCCTCCACTCACACAGTCCCTTATAATACTGCCCTTCATAGAATATTCTCTGCCCTTCATAGAACATTCTCTGCCATGTGAAAGCATTGTTTGTAATGGGGGTACGTTGACAACAACCCAATAACCCACTAATATACAAGCAGTCAATTAAATCACGGGGCCTCCAAACACCGCACAAAGATGTAACTATTAAAAAAGAAGGAACCAAATCTATGTATTCTGTTTATTATTTAAAAGTGGAATGGCAAGGGTGAATTGTAGCTCTTATACTGAATGCATTGCATGACATTTTGAAAATAAAAATGTTATGCATTAACAGACATTAAACTATATAGAAAACCATTAGGAGAGTAGTATAGCATACTATTAAATGCTATTCCTTCACGGTTAGATAGAAGAAGGTAAAAGACAAATGGAGAGATGAAAGAAATTTTCGCTGCTATATAAAATAGTATTAATTGAATATTTAAACATTCTCTTCTTGTAAGAAGAAAAAGAAATGCAATGATCTTTCCATTTACCTTCAGTGAAATCTCATTCTTTGTAATGTTGTCTTCAATAGAAATGCTGACTTTTACAAGAGGAAAGTTTAAAAAAATGTTTGAATGAAGATTATGGGCACTGTGTGCTTTTAAAATTGTTTACTAAATCATTAAGAAAGGGAAAAGGAGGGTGTGCATCTGGCTTTATCTTCTAGCATCATACCAATATCATAGAATGCATTCTCTTTTTATTTTTTATTTTTGAGTCAGAGTCTCACTCCATCGCCCAGGCTGGAGTGCAGTGGCATGCTCATGGCCATCCCAGCGTAGCCGCTGGGCTCTGGCGATCCTTCTGCCTCAGCCTTCCAAGTTGCCAGAACTACAGGCACGTGCTACCACCTTTGACAAATTTTTGGTTTATTGTAGAGACAAGGGCTCACCAAATTGTCCGGCTGGTCTCAAACCCATGGGCTCAGACAATCCTCTATCCTCGGCCTTCCAAAGTGCTGTGATGACAGGCTGAGCCACTGAGCCCAGCCAGAATGCATTCTTTGGAACACATTCTTGCATTTTTCTATATCTATCTATCTATCTATCTATCTATCTATCTATCTATCTATCTATCTATCTATCTGTCCATCTATTGCCAGCAGCAGCCATACATATATCTACCAGATCATACAGATATATGAGTATATATAATATATATTTATATTTTATACAGAGGATGTCAAAAATGTATACACATTTTAAGAGAGGAAAAAACTATTAAAATTGTCATGCTCAATTTTACAAGAGGATTGAGGAAACAAAAGATGAATACAAGGCACATTTGACTTCTCTTATTACAAGAAATGTTCAAAGTGGTTACCATCAGTGTCCACACACTTCTGATGACTGTAAACTAAAAGTCATACATAGACAGCATCTCTTAAAATGTGTACACATCTTTTGGCACCCAAGTATAGACTATACATATAGAATTGTATATACATATATATGTAATCATATACTCACACATACTTACAAAATACGCTTAACACCAGCCTATTGTTTGAAAATGGAGCCTCCAGCTTGCCTTTTGAGCATGGCCTTAAAAAATGGACCAAGGTAAAACTTTTGCGTTAAACATTAACTTCATAGGTAACCATCTGGTGTGATATATCCCCTTGACTTTATAAATGAATGAATATACATTTTTCCTGCCATATTGTTATTGAGGTACAAAGTGAAGTTTATTTTGTGACACGAAGCAATGAATAGAGAAAAGAAATATAAAGTATCCGACCTGGCAGATAATTTTGCAAAACTCTTGCACGTGTGTGTGTGTGTGTGTGTGTGTGTGTGTGTGTGTGTGTAGTGAGAGAGAGAAAAAAAAAACCAATATTAGATGTACCCACTATAGCCCAAGCAGTTATTTAATCCTCACAACAACACATCAATGTAAATGTCATCGCCTTCATGTTACAGATGAGGAAATGTAAGTTCAGAGAATTCACAGGTCTGATTGAAACCAAAAGGCCTGGAACTCTTCCTAGAGCCTGTATATGGGTAGCCCTCTACACAGCAGCTGGTTACTATATGTTGCCCTCTCACTGCTCAAGTCCCACCTGTCTACCTGGGTGGGAGGGATCCCACTTAATCTGCATCTATGCTCTTGACTTTTTCCCGTCTATCATCCTACATTAAAATGGACACATGATTTGGTTCAATATTCTATTGGGTACCAAATTTTAATAAAATAGACCTTTGTAAATGGTTTAAAAATAATATATTCTTTTCGTGCTGTAATTCTATGCTTATCTTATTTTTTATAAAATCTTAAGATTTGAATAGGCAATATAGTGAATTTCACAATGTATTTAAACATATGGTCAGCTGTATCCCTAAAAGCAGTACAATAAGCCCCCTACATACAAACGAGTTCCATCCCTAGAGAGTGTTCATAAGTCCAACAAAGTTGGCCTAGGTACCCAACTAACACAATCGGCTGTATGGTACTGTACTTTAATAGACTTATAATATTTTCACACAATAATAAATAAAAAAAGAAAATATTTTTAATTTTACAGTACAGTACCTTGCATGCACATGACAATGTACGCTAAACACGGGAACTAACTTAGGCAATTGGACACATGCTCATCTTTGAAAGTTTGCAACTTGAAGGTTCGTACATTGGGGACTTACTGTGTACCATATTTAACAGTCATAATAATTTCAAACAAAATTCTAAAGATGACAAGCATATTGAAATTAATAAGTATCTAATTGCAAGACTTCTTGCATGAAAGCAAACTAGCTAGACATGTATATTGGCTATTGCATATTTAGTATTAACTGTTTTTTATTTATTATCTGCATAATACAGCTAATTCTGTGGAAAATTATGGAAGGATGTAACCACATTCAATAGCATATATTGTAGCACAATATGTGATAAGATCTCTTATATATCAGCATCTTAGTGAAAGTTAATGTAAATTAATTTTCTGAATTGAAGCTAAGATATTTCTCCCATCTGGTTGACCTCCAAATACCTTTTCAAAAAGAAAACACTAGGCTCAGGGTTGGAAAAAATATGTTATCAGCATTTTTGTGAAAGAGTAAGTTCTGAAGAAACATAGATCTTTGGATTTTACCATTTCTTGGCAATTTATAAAGTTTAGTTTGAGAAGCCACGATGATAATTCCAAAATTGTTGGTAATTTAAAGTAATCAAACATGTCTAGGATATTCTTCAAAGGTTGGTTAAACATCTTATAAAATTCATTAGCAAATCCATCTGGATCAGGGTCTTTTCCAGATGGGAAACTTTCATTACCGCCCATCATTTTTCATGGTTTATTATAGGTATAGTTTTATTTTGAGGTGGTTGCAGATAGATGTGTACCATAAATAAAGCAACACAGTTGTTTAATATTTATTCAAAAGATTCTCCTGTATAACTATATGTAAAAATAAAGAGTAGCATATTTTTTATGAATCTGCATTAACACAGACCTTTTTCTTTTATTTGTATGACTCAGAAATATGTGCATTTTAAAATTTCAACTGATGAAAAATATGTTTACTTTTTAAACCTCTGCAATCTTTTACTTTGGCAGCTCTATCAAGACTAGACAGTGAGATATAACAACGTGAATACTGAAAGCTTCCTCAAAATGTTAAATTTTTACAAATTGGCATTTTAAGACACATCCGTGCTGAATTAGCTGGTAAAAAAAAAAAAAAAATCAGAAACATATGGAATCAATTATTTGAATATTTGTTCAATTGAATTGGACAAATATTTGTGAATTCTTATTTTAAGCCAGTCATTGTGAGAGGTACAAAAATTATTATATAATGTGTAAAATATAAATAGCAGTTTAGGAAAGGAGATAAAACATACAGATGAGAAATTGAATTATAGTTTGATAAGTGAGGTAAAAGACGCATTTCCTAGGTACAGTAGTGACCAAAGCAGGGATGCTCAACTTTTCTTGGATATGGTAAAACACTCCCTAGTTGCAAAGATGTTGACAACGCTCTTGTCATTTGTGAAGACAAGACCATTCTAGGCAAAAAGAACTGCAGGAGTAGACACAGAGCATGGAACATCCAGAAACTCACAAGTGGTCTCTTTCTTTGCAGTGGCAATACAATGTTGATTTGTCCCTACCTTGTTAATGAAATATAGAATTAGGAATTTACAAAGAGTGCATCCTTACACCTGGAAGATCACATGCCCTAAAGAAGAAATCAGGCTCTCTCGGCCTTCGTACCATTTTCTTGGAAACCTTTGCTCCACAAAGTCAAGTGAAGAAAAAGCAAATGTATGAGCAAAACCACCAAAAAGAAACATAAGGCTGAGATCCAGGTAAACTGCCAGTGCATGCACCCATGTAGTGAAAGATGTAAGAGAAGACTGTTACCTGCTGAAGGCCAAGGACACTGGTACAAGTTGTTGGACTGTATGCTACTTCCTCAAGCTTGTCCCTCAAGGGATTCAGAATTTCCACTGCCATCCAATTCCAAGAGCACCTCTGCGAGACCCAACTTGCTCGACAAAAAAATCCCTGTTGACTTGTGTTCCAGACGTGTGACGTACTGGACTAGATCTGTTCTTAGCTGTGGCTGAATATAACACTTAATAAACAAGTATTCTCTTCTGCTGTCTTAGCTGAAAAATCAAAAAGAGGAAAAAAGAGAGAGAGTTCCGCACATCAGGAGCGTGTGATCTGGAAATGACTGATGTGGGTATTCATCAGATAAGTTCAAAAATACATTCAAATCAATGCCCCTGGTGAAATTACTAAACAGGCCAAAATGTGCCAGTGACGGAACTTTACTTAGGCTTGAAATGTTAGCTGGGGTCAAGCAACATTAGACAAGGACATTTAGCTGAGCTATAACCTACCTTCCCTCTAGGGCTGAGCTGATGTCTTTTATTATCCCAAGAAATTTGTTATAATAAATTCAGCTGAGGTGTTCTCTTCCCCAATTCTTTTCTTCCCCATAGAGCATAAGGCACGGTTGGTTTACACAGCTCAATCTCCTTCACGGCCTGGGGACATTCTAGTGTAGTAGAAAATCCTTCTTTTATAGAAGCACACATGCATACGCACACTCACACACACAGCTGTTTCATTCACTGTTGTCAGAAGCAATTTGTTCTGAAGGGAGGGGGGTGAGTAATGAGTGCCTATACTAATTCACACTTCAAAGAGGACACAGATGGGTCATTTGATTCCATTTTAGCGTTGTCCTTCAGACGGCAACACACCCAGACATGGGGAGACAGTATTCCCAGGGGCAGCAGCTCTTGTGTTAGGGACCAAATTCATCCGACTACTGTGACTGGTGGTCTAGACCAACCCACACAGAGCAGGTAATGTGGGCTCATAACAGCCTGCGATGGCTAGATCATGGTGCAGAACAGACAGACAGGTTCCGAGGCTTGAATATGCAAGATCGGAATAGTCACAGTCTCCTCAGGGTGGGTCCAGAGAAATTTTCAACCTCATATCCGTCTGCCCTGAACACAGGTGACTCTGAGCCATTTTTGAAGGAAACACACACACAGAGGGCCTTTTACAACAGAAGTTTTCTCCTGAGAATACATTTTACCTAACCACTCCTCTCTTTTTAATATTGGCAAAATTAATGATTAAGATGGGCCACAGGTAAATACTTCCCAAATTCAAATGTGAAGAGCATGAAATGTTAGTAGGTATATCTAGGGAAATAAAGGGATTTTGATGGTCTTATCCATTTGGAGAAAGTTTGAGTAAAACAAATTAAATAAGTTTGATTACAAGACTTCTCAAAGACTTTTAAAAATATGTTTGTACGAATCCCGAATCTCTAAGAAAGAGATTTAATAGTGAATATTTCCCAAATTATTTAAAAGTGGAATCATTTTTATCTGGAACCAGTATGGACCTCTCTCACTGGAGACTGCTTTCTGTGGTCTGAGGAATGCTGATTCAATAATGACAGTAATAATAGATAATATTTATTCACAAGATATGGATTCTATGTGTCTTAAGTCAGCCCCAGGAATATGTATTTCAAGGCAACAATTATTCTACTTGCACAAATTATGAACCCAAACCAAGTGAAACCTCTATGACTAATTTATTCAAGTGATTTCAAGTTAGAGATAGAGGCTGGAAAGAGAAAAGTCAAATAAGGACATTCTTGGGGAACCTCCAAACCTCAAGCAGTGAAAAAAGACAGTAGTGGCAAGAGTTTGGACAAATAGATAAGCTCTGTAAGGGTCCCTGTTACCTGAGAATTTTCCTTGGAGCTCTGACACTAAGTCTTTATAATTTACCATCTACGTTGTAGCATTATCTGTTGCAACTTAATTGACTAAGAATTGGTTGAGCATCTACTTAGGTAGACATTTACCACGTGTGATTTAAATTGACGGGTGGATTCATACTGTCTGGTTTTGGGGAGTTTTGAAAAGCGAAACATAAAGCATCAAAGCAACAGTATGTAGATTGTGACATGGTAAAGCCATCGTAAACACCAGACTGGGTACATGTCATAGCACGTGCAGGGTAACAGAATGAAAAGGAGATTTAGAGCCTGACAGGAAGAAGATGTGAAAGCTTTGTGGAACAGGTAAGATTTGAGCACAGATTTGAAGAAGCAGGAAGACATTACATCCAGGTGAAAGAGATAATTCTTCAAAAATAGTATACGGGGAGAGAGGTGTAGGATCATTCATGAAAGAGGCAGTTTCATTTGCTAGATTATGGGATCACAGGAGAATACAGCAAGAGATAGGGCAGAAAAATAGCTTGGTGTTAAAGCAAATAAAATCCTGGATACCACATTGAGGACAATGAAATGTCCTTTATAGGTTGTCATCTGACAAGCTTCTCAAGGTGTGGGGAATGTCCTTGTACAAAATAAAATAGGGAAACTTTAGGCAGCGATCGGGAATGGACCAAAATTCCTGCTGAGATCTAGCGTGGAGGATGAGAACTCATTACAATCTCTTACTTTCACCTATGTGAATCATTAGCAGACAGCTCCAGTGCCAATCTGTGTGGGGCCACTCAGAGATAGATTAAGCTACTGCATTGTATGGAAACTTTAAAAAAAAAATTTTATTGTAAAGGTGTGGGGTACAATTCAGGGTTAGGTATACAAACATTGATCATGCAGGTACCCCTGTTAATGAGGTGTGCCCCTCCCTCCCCTAGCAGTTTCCCTCAATTGCCAATCCCACTCCTCTCCACCAACAGTTTCCCATGACTGCCAATCGCTTTCTTATAGCATTATAATTGACCTTGAACAAGTATGGAAACTTTTTATATTCTTGGGGTAGAGTCAGCCAGGGTAGACTGTCTAGTTCACGCGCTGCCTATTTTGAACACCTCTGATATCTTCACTGATGAAACCGTTAAAGTGTTTTCACAGTTCTGAGTTTTCAAAGAAAATTGTGTTTGCCTAGTAAATAAATTTTAATTTTAAGGATGTGGGGTAC
>CAUYQG010079285.1:0-25067 GCA_963574415.1 Tarsius wallacei | reverse complement strand
TTTTTCTCTCTTTTTCTTGGTCATTCTGGCTAGGGCCCCATCAATCTTGTTAATTCTTTCAAAGAACCAGCTTTTTGTTTTGTTGATGTTTTCTGTGGCATTTTCATGTTCTATGTCCCATATTTGGGATCTTACTTTTGTGATTTGGATTCTTCTGCTAAAGTTGGGGTTTTGGTGGTCTTCTCTTTCTAGCGCCCTTAGGTTATATGTTAGGCTCTTGTGATCTTTCTATTTTCTTGATGTGTGCTCATAGTGATAAAATTCCCCTCTTAAAACTGATTTCATGGCATCCCAGAGGTTTTGGTAAGAGGTTTCTTCATTTTCATTTGTTTCCAGGAATCGTTCAATTTCTTCTTTGATTTCAGTGTTGACCCAGTCGTTGTCCAGTATCATGATGTTTAATGTCTGTGTCTTTGGGCTTTGGGGAAATGTGGTTGGTTTTGATATTTATTTTTATTCCACTGTGGTCTGAGAATGTGCATGGCAAGATTTCAGCCTTATGGAATTTGTTTATGCTTGACTTATGGCCCAGGATATGGTCGATCTTGGAGTAGGTTCCATGTGGTGATGAGTAGAATGTGTATTCTGTTGTTGCTGGGTGAAATAATCTGTAGTTATCCACTAAGTCCATTTGGTCAAGTGTCAAGTTTAAGTTCTTGGTCTCCTTTTTAATTTTTTTGCCTTGATAATCTATCTAGCGCTGTCAGTGGGGTATTTAAGTCCCCTGCTATAGTAGTGTTAGAGTCAATATCTTTTTTTAGTTTATTTAGTAGTTGTTTTATAAACGCTGGTGCTCCTGTGCTGGGTGCATATATGTTTACGATGGATAGTTCTTGTTGATGGATTGAAACTTTTATCATCATGTAGTTTCCTTTTGCAGTCTTTTAATTTTTGATTGCTTAAAGGTTGTTTTGTCTCATATTAAGATTTCAACTTCTGCCTTCTTTTGTGATCCATTTGCCTGGAAACTCATTTTCCATCCTTTAACTTTGAGTCTGTGTGCGTCCATTGTAGTGAGAAGAGTCTCCTGGATGCAGCAAACAATGAGGTCATGGTTACTTATCCAGTCGACCATTCTGTGACTTTTTTGTGGTACATTTAGTCCATTCACATTCAGGCTAATTATTGAAATGTGGGATTTATCTCTGTCATGGGGTTCTTATAGAGGTGTTGTTGTTCCTGTTTGTTGTCTTTCGTTTGGTTTTGGAGTTGATTCATGTGTGTTTTCCATCTTTTTCCTGTACTCTTGTGAAGAACATTGTCATTCTTTTCTCCTTTTCTTCTGTGTTTAATACTTTCTTAAGCGTTTTTTGTAGAGGTGGTCTGGAGGCAGCGTAAGTTCTTAGGGATTGGATGTCTGGGAGAAGATTTTAATTCTCCCTCACTGATGAAGCTTAGCTTGGCTGGGTAGGTTATTCTTGGCTGAAATTGTTTATATTTGAGAACTTTGAAGATTGGGCTCCAAACTCTCCTAGCCTGAAGGGTTTCTGTAGATAAATCTGCTGCTATTCTAATTGCTTCCCTGGTAGGTAGTCTGACATTTTTCTCTTGCTGCCTTTAAGTTTTTTTCTTTTATACCTACTTTGTTTAGATGAATTATTATGTGTCTGGGAGTTGGTCTTCTCATTCATTGTCTTGCAGGGGTTCTCTGAATCTCTTGTGTTTGAATTTGTGCATCACTGATGAGGGAAGTTTTCTTTAATAATTTCATGGAATGTTTGTTCCAGTGTGGTCTCTGTCTCTCTTTCTGCCTCAGGAAGTCCAATTACCCTTAGGTCTGGTCTCTTGAAGTAACTGTTTCTCTCCTGAAGGTTTTGTTCTGCCTTTTAAGCTTCTTTTCTATATTTTTGACAGTATGGGTTAGTTCTGTATTTTGACCATCAAGCTCTGAGATTCTTTCTTCTGCTTGGCTAATTCTGCTTTCCATGATTATCCATTTGTCATTTATTTAATTCACAGTATTCTTTTTTTTTTTTTGTGTTGGAGTCTCACTCAGTCGCCCAGACTGGAGTGCAGTGACCGCTCCTGGCCACCACAGCCTCAACCTGCTGGGCTTCGGCGATCCTTCCGCCTCAGCCTTCCAAGTAGCAGGAATTATAGGTGCGCGCTACCACACCCGCCTGATTTTTTTATTTATTGTAGAGATGAGGTCTCACCAAGTTGCCCAGGTGGGTCTCGAACCCGCGGGCTCAGGCAATCCATTCACCTCAGCCTCCCAAAGTGCGGGATTACAGGCTGAGCCACCGAGCCTGGCTCACAGTATTCTTTACTGCGGTTATTTCAGTTATCAGCTCCTTCCTATTTTCCTCTTGTCTTTCCTCATTTTTTTTTCTCTCTATTAATGTCTTGATGTCTCGTTTTGTTGTATGTGACCAGTCATTCTGGGGGCTCTTCATTGTTTGCATTCCGAAGTCTGTTTTCTCAGTGTCTGACCTCCCAGGGGTCTGTGTGAGACCTATATTCTTCTTTTGGTTTTTCTTCATTTGTGTAGATTTCCCTCCCCATTTTTTCCTTTTCCCCTTCCTGCCTCCCTCCCACCTTGTCTTCTTTAATTCTCTTGTTCAGGGGTGTAGGGGTTGCTTTTACTTCTGTTTGTTCAATCTACTATTCTTACTTATGTATATCTTCTGGCTTTATTCAATTCTGGAACTGGACTGTAGGTTGGGGGCAATCCTTTTTGCAGTTTTGAGATTTAATTGAGGGGGGAGCTGTGATTCAAAATCTATCTGCAGATCCCAATATCCACCAACAGGTGTATGGATAATCTGGAACCCACTTTCCCCTGCCTTGCAATCTGTCCATGCAGTGGGGGTATAGGTTTACTCCCTGAAAGCAAAATGAGGTTAAAAAAGGGGAAAGAATGGAGCAGGGAGTGGGTGGAAGAGGGAGGTGGAGAAAGAGAGGAGTAAGAGGGAAAACCGACAAACGTACCAAATAACAAATGAAAAGAGACGCAGAGACCGATATGAGTAAAAAGAAAAACAATAACAACAACAAACAAACCAACAACCATACGAAAAAGCTAAAACATACATTCATACAAACATACCAGCTAAACAACCACTTTATTGGTGTGCTATACAAAGATGGAGTCTAAAGAGAAAAATAGAGTAAAATAGAATAGAATGAAGTCAGTAAACTAACAGAACCAAAACAAGTATGAAAACATTATTGATAACAGTAAGAAGAGAGGGAAAACAAGATGGGTAAGACAAACAAAGAATAAAAATTAAAATAAAATAAAAATAATTAAAATGAGGAACCAAGCACACTCTGAGACTTTTCCTTTAAGTCCAGTTTCCTTTCAGCTCTAATTTCTACCTCTCTTTGCAGGCTGGTAGATTTGTTCACAGTTAGGTTCAGTTGCCTCTGGCCTGCTGTGGAGGGTGGTTCAGATCTGGACTGCCTGCCAAATCTGCCACTCAGATCTGACCTGTGTCTGTTTAGCCTGGGGAAAGAGCTTCTGTCCTTCCCATTTTGATGTTGTTACCTTGGATCCCAAACTAGGAGGTTGGCCGAGATGGTGAAAGCTGATCTCTTTTTCTGCTGCAGCTGGAGACTGCCAGGTGATGCAGGCCAGGCTGAGTGGATGTCAGAGGCTGCCTAGGGTGAGGGGGAACAGGCAACAGTAGCAGTGGTGGCAGCTGACACTTCACGGTGCATGGGAAGAGCTCCATGAGCCTGGCTCCGGGTGAGGGGTGGGGCGTGGTAGTGGCAATGGCGGCGGCAGTTTCGGTGGTGCAGTGCTTGTGTGGGGGCTTCACATCTCGGAGCGGTGGATCACCTCAGGCAGGGGCGGGATGGCAGCAGCGGTGGTGGCTGGAGTGGCTGAGGCGGCGGCCAAGCAGCATGTGAAGAGCAGGCTACTAACAATGGGATCTGCAGCCCCCGGGAGAGAGTGAGAGTCTTTATGCGTGTTCTCTTTCATGAAGGGTCTCAGGGACCAAACTGCCCCATCACCATCTTGCCAGAAGTTCCCAAGAGTTCTTCTTGGCCCAGAGAATACAACAATGGACAAAATAGTCAAAAGTCCCTACCTTCATAAAGCTCACATTGTAGTGGGAAAAGCAAAGGAGACAGACAAAAGACACAAAAAGTTCTGAAATGTCAGAAAAATAAAACAGTGTCTATGAGGATTATATTCTAAAATAAGGTGGTCATTCCTGAATTACCTTATTGAGAAGGTAACATTAAAGGAGACTTAAAGGAAAAGAGAGAAAGAGAGCCATGCTAGTAATTGTGAGAACAACTTTCCAGGCCGAGGGCACAACAAGAACAAAGGCTTGTAAGTAGAAGATGCTCTATACATTTCAGGAGTAGCAAAGAGTCCAGCTTGGCTGACTTGGCATAAATGAGAAGGAGAGTTGAAGGAGATGAATTCTAAAAGATAAAGAGTGTGGATTGGGTACTGTGAGAACTATGCGCACTTTGGCTTTTACTTTTAATGAGATTGGAAGCCATGATAGAATATTTTGTGATGTTCTTTAATTATATCAAGTCATGACAAAGTATTGCATTAAGGATTCTGTGAACTCAAGGGTTCCACCTCAAATTCATTCTAGGTGGTGCAGGTAGTACAATGTCAGCAAAGATTTCTTGGAGAAAATAGTAGCTGAGATGAAATGACTCTTATTTTACCTAATGAACTCTGCCCCACCATTCAGAACAGAACTCCAGTGTCACCTCCTTCATGCTGCCGCTAAATCTCATGCATACTTTATTTTTATTTTTATTTTTCCTTTTTGAGTTGGAGTCTCACTCTGTCACCCAGGCTGGAGTGCAGTGGCACACTCACGGCCACTCCAGTGTCAACCTATTGGGCTCCGGCGATTCTTCTGCCTCAGCTTTCCAAGTAACCAGAACTACAGGCGTGTACTACCACACCTGGCTAATTTTTTTTTTTTTAATTGTAGAGATGAGGTCTCGCCAAGTTGCCCGGCTCTGGTCTCAAACCCGCAAGCTCAGGCAGTCCACTTGCCTTGGCCTCCCAAAATGCTGGGATTATAGGCTGAGCCACCGTGCCCAGCCTCTCATGCATACTTTCATTTCATTATGCTATATGCTTACTGTCTGCTTCTTAGATTACAGTCTTTTTGGTACCAGGGATCATGTCATATGCATGTACCTGGCACCATGTGTGGCAAATGTTTGATGTCTCTTGGACACCTTGGCCTAAAAGCAGGGGCTAGAAAATGTGTGCTTTTTATTGGTAGTTCTGAACTAGCAAATTTTTACATTAAGTGATTGGCCATCCCCTCTAATGTACCAGTATATGATTAGGTAACATTGTGTTATCTTTGGCACTTGACCAAAGCATGAGAATGCTGCTAACATGCAGATATCAACTCATTTCTCTCCCATCTTCCAGTGGTCACTTTTCACTTTGCCTACAGCTAAGTGGTACATACCAACTATTATTGTTGCTAGCCATGTCAAAAAAGACAAAATATGGATACACTTTTTTCTCGTTAACTTCTTTAATGCTAGAATTTTCAATAAAATTTGAGACTTCATTAGTCAGAGCAGGCCTTTCCTATATACTTGTTATTTGCAAATACCTGTAGTAAAAGTGACTAATTGGGTCAAGCAATTGAATGCTTTTGACTGCAAAATGTTGTATGTCTGAGGATAATATATCATTTACCACAATGTTTTTAACATCATAAGTACACAGGTATTCTTACACATGATTGTTCATCTGCCTAATTATTTTACTTTATAGATTTCTCAAGGTCATAAGAAATATGACAAAAAATTTTATTTCAACATTCTCAATTTATTTTTTAAGAAAACTGAAGTCCATTTCCTCTTGCCTTATTCATTACTAAATCAAGTTTCAGTATAAGCTAACCTTTCTTTTTTAAAATGTGAAAAAGCATTAGAGAGGAAGATCATGCTCTCCACATTTAGAATTTGACTGAAATAACTACCAAGATAGAGTGAAAGTCTGGTGAAGTATGTAATTTGTTCACAAAACTATTTATTTGGAGGTTGTTAATTATAAGGGAACTTAATTGCAATTTTAATGTTACTAAGTAACCAAATGCTTATTGTGGGATCATTTCAGTTGGGATAGAAAGATAATCCTGTACACTCCACCTCCACTGACAATCCTCTGCAGAATACATTCAGAATCTTTTAAGAGCTCTTTTTAATTCTAATGATTGAAATGTTCTGCTTTGTATGTTAGTTACCATAGTGTGCTAAAGTGAATATAAAATTTTACACCTTAATATCTCTCGAGAATGATTTCAAAGTGTTGGCAAAAGTAAGATCTTCTGTGAGTTATATGTCACAGAGAGCGCTATGAATATATTTCAAGATAAATTTACAAGAAGAGATTATGTGGTGGATATAACAGTTAAATATTTGCAACATGTGACCAGAGATTAACATTCCCAAAGATGGACAGCATTTTATCTGCTAATCGGGTTTATGGACTTGCCTTGTATTTTGAATAATTCTGTAGGGAGAAATGAAATCCTGCATTTATGGAATCGTTTTTAAAAAGCTTTCATTTCCTAATGCCTCAGTTGCCTTCACTTATAAAATGAGTTTTTCTGCCCATGACAATATAGGTTTTATTCAACAGAATGGGAGGAGGTAAGATATAGCGATGAAGAGCATAGTGTTTGGAGTCTGTGTTCTAGCCAGTCAGTTTCTAACACAATTCTGTGATGTTAGTTACTCAGCCCCTCAATGCCTCATTTATTCTTTTGTATTATGTGGTGAATAATATCTATCACGCCAAGTTACTTCCGTGTTTAAATATAATTTGTTTTCAAAGCACTTCGTATGATATCTGGCACCTAAATATGTGTGGATTCAGTGGAAAGAGTGCATTAATCAATTAATTAGTCCTACAATGAGCATAAGAATGAAGAATTTTTTAAAATGTGCTTCCTGTTAGTATTTCTGAACTAGCAGATTTTTACACTAAGAAATTGGATATCCCATTTAACGGATCAGTGTATGGTGACGAGGTGACATTGCATTGTTTTTGACATCTGAGAAAAACAATAGGTTGCTGCTAATACAAATATGATATTATGCTTATTTTCTTTCCAGTAGTTGCTTTCCATCCTGCCTGTAAAGATAAATTTCCTGGGTGGAAAATATGGAAAGTAAATTATAGCACAGTGGTATACTGGTAAATGTATAACAATCAGATCTCTGGGAGATTGTAGAAGTAGAAGGCAGGGAGAGTTTGCTTTGTATCATTATGAGAAATTGGAAAGAAATTTGTAACTGGCTCCTGTAAGCTCCTTGGAGGTTGTCATAAGCATTCCACTGATAATGGGGCATTAATTTTTCTTCTGTGTATAGAAGGACTTACTACTAGAAGATTTATGGGATCAAAAGATAGTATGTAAAAATAATCACATGTGCTTTTTAACTGCCAATGCATAAGGTGCTTTGCAAGTACCAACCTATATAATTCTCTTAACACCCTGAAAGGTAGATATTTTTATTCACTTGACTGATAGGAGAACTAGTGTTAAGATGTTTTCTAAGTGCATAGAAAAAAATAAGAAATAGAAGTGATCTTTCAATTCTGTTTTATGTCCTCTGCTGCCTCAATCACATGGATGTTCTAGCATCCAAGATGAGTATGGATAGAATTGCCCTCCTTATTGTGGTGGGGGAGGACATTAGAATTAAAAGTCAGACTCTTCTGGAAAGTCATGGTGATCGTTTAGTAGGCCTAACTATACAATACATTTGTTGCTCAAACTATGATCTCTGCTTCATTGTTTTTCCTCAGCAGTATTTCAACTACTTAGCATTTATTTCAACTACTACTCTGACATACCTACCTACCTGCATATTTTTAATTGAAATAGTATTCTCCTTCCTGCAATATTTTAAATACTTAACTTGATGTGACAAATAGACAATATCTAGAGTGATAAAATATTATTTCATGGCAGCTCGGTCAAAATATATGTGAACAATGAGGAAGACACTCAAAATTTAATGCTGGATAATTTATAGAATCTTAAAGATTCAGGGCTGACACTAGTGAACAAATCATTTGAACACAAGTCCACAAATTGCCTTAAGGGGAAATGGTTAAACCACACTAAATCTAACAGACAGCATCCATATTTCCAACTATATGTGAAGATGTTTTCACTCCATTTTGAAAGTGTGGAAACAAACATAATATTTAGAAAATAATTGATTTAGATACTTAGATACTTTTAGTTAGCATAATTATTTAGAGCCCAGCCTTTGAAATAAACAGACTTTAGTTCTGGTCCTAGCATAGTGATCCTGGTCAAATGGCCTAATCTCTAAACTTCAGTTGTCAACTGTCAAATGTAAATAATATTAATTTTTAACTAACAAATTTGTTGCAAGAATAAAAACCAATTTTTTTGTCTGTAAAGGGCTTAGCACTCTGCCTGGCATATACAGTGAGTGTTCTATGAATGAGTTCAGCCATTATCACTATTTATGTTTCCCATGAAGCCTGCTGGAACCACTGCTGTCAAGTCCTGAATCATATGAACCAATTTACACTTTATTTGAACATTATGTTAATGAAGACAATTGTTTCTCTATAACATAGTGAAATCTAAAGCTTTTCAATATTCAGATCATAGAGAAGTATAGCTTCATTTATAATAGGGACAATTTAAAATGAGTCAATACATATAAAGTCATATGGAAGTGTATGGCAATAATTATGTAATTAGCAGAAGTTAGTGTCACTTTTATTATTATTATTACTGCTACTTCTGGAAGAATAATTATCATTTTCTTACTAGAAATTCAATTTTTCTTAAACAGCTTTTATACATAATAGGACCCAATAAAATATATTCATAAATACTATTTGACACAAAATATGTTTAAAATCTAAATTAATAAAAATTATAATTTATGAATCATAATAATTTTCAACGTACAAATGTAAAATTTTTATGCATGAAGGATAGCATATGAAAATGGGTTAGAAATTACGTGCACAAATCCAATACCGTGTTAATGTGATTCTCAGTCTCCTGCTGTCAAGCTGCAATGCTGTGGGCAGCCTTCAGTGTCCCTAATTCCTCTGCTCAGCATGGGCTCTCAGCTTTGTTGGCTTGCCAGTTTCAACAGGTGTCACTTAGCTAGGAGTGATTAAATACAAGGTGTTAGTTCCCCTGCGGTGGCCTCACAGGTTGTGTGGTCAGCACCTTAAAGGTTTCCTTCTTAGTTCATTCTTAGCAGGAACCCAGGAACCTGTCTGAAAGTCACAGAGCAGCAGAACAAGCTTACTACTTGCTTGACAAATGGACCTGGTTGGAAACAACCACAAAACCATCTGTGAGAACCACATGTATTTATGATGGCTGGAATCACAGTCAGGAAAATTCAGCCTGCTTGGAAATCTTCAGCAAAGGCTGCCCCATAACTTTGCACCCCTTAACTGTAAATCCAGACATAATATTGGTGCAGAATTCTGAATAGAGTTGTTTGGGTTCTGCATATATCTGTGAACAAATGACTATATAATAAGGATTCTTACATATATCTTGTGATATCTATCTCCATTTATGAGATATATCTAGTTATCTACTGTTGATGCTCAGAGCGTATTCTGATATCTTTAAAGAAAGACATGACCAGTACTGATAACCAGAGAGATGTATCTCAAACCACTGTTAAATTTTCTCTTCCTGGTCATTCTTCTTTTCTTAAGTGCTTCCACTCCTGTTTGCTCTTCAAAATAAGCCTCTGCACAAAAGAACACACCAAGCCAGGCATGGTGGTATGCATTTTGTCTCAGCTGCTTGGGAGACTGAGCTGGGAGGATCACTTAAGCCCAGAAATTTGAGGCTGTGCCACTGCACTCCAACTTGACAGAACAAAACCTCATTTTAAATATAAAAATAAAAGGGCGCACACTAAATATATATAGTATTTGTAGTGAATGCATATACACATATATACACACACAGTTGCTTGGTTGCTTCTCTGTTGTTTTTATTTACTTGTATTTCTAGCTCTGAATGCCATATGTACAGCTACTTAGTCAGACTAGGATCAGACTGAGGTTATTTTCAATAAGTTTTAAGATTTCCTAGTGGAAAAAAAGGCTACATTTTAATGACTACAAAAATGAAATGTGTGAATAGATAAAAGAAAGATTCAAATTCGTCTCACACTTGAGAGTTTCTCTCCTTGGTAATGGAAGTTTGCTTCTGAAAAGTTATATTGAACACTTTCTCTGCATACTAAATATTCAGATATCCCCAAAATGCAAATTAATACTTACCACTTTTCATGGACATTATGTATGTCTCCCAAAATATATTATCTGAATTTACTCTCATCTCTAAAAACACTGCGAGTTTCAGTCATATTATTATCTTCATTTTTCAGACAAGGAAACTGACTCACTGAGAAGTTACAAGGTACTTTCCCAATATCATAAAACTAAAAAGCAGCTTAATCAAACTTAAATAGAGGGGCTATGAAGAGGAATCCAAAAACAATGACTATAAACCCATGCCCTCAACCATCTGTAACAGAAGTTAAAAATAAATGGGCAAACACTTGTTGCTTTTATACGCATTTTGGAAATTTTCAAAGATGACCCAGTGGAAGTGATACAAGACATCCTTGAATGGAAAAAGCAGGATAGTGTAATGCAAAGCAGCCTTGCATAATATTTAGAAGCATTCCAGCAAGGAAGATAGATATTAGGAATACGATTGCAATTAATTACTATTATTGTAAGCCCCACAAGGAAAACAGGATGCCATAGAATCTATTAAAAGAAAACCTCCCTATGCTGGGGAAGTCAGGGACAGATTCCCCAGAAGAGTTGAGATCTAAAGAATGATTTAGACTTAGCTAGGGCAAGAAGACATAGAAAGAACGTTCCAGGTACAAGGCATAGCTCTCATTTCTGAGGAGATGAAAGAAAACCAGATGACTGAACAAAATGAGCAACAGAAAGATGTAGCACAAGTCCAGGAAGAGGAGATGGGGCCCAGGGACTGGAGCAGTTGCCATGATGAAGAACAAGAGAGGGTGCAAGAGATACAATGGAGTTGAAATGAATGGATCTTAGCTGGGATGTTGGTGAACGAAGTGAAAAAGGTTCAATCAGAGCAAATGATTCATGGTGTTTGCTTTTTGGTGACATAAGAACCCAAATAAGGAAAAATTCCAGCTGCAAGATAGAACTTAGGAGGAGAAGCAGCAGTTTTAAGGGTGATGAATCTTTTGTACAGCTCTGTGTGGGGTGGGTACGAGGGTGTGTGTGTATGAGTATATTAATTTAATTCTGAAATTAGAAAATTTTGATGTCATTTCCTCTTGCTCCTGAAAGCACAGAACAAAATCCTGTTATTGAAATCTTCAGATAGTTGGGGGTTTGCTAAATAGCAGGAAAACCAAATACTTAACCAGATTCAAAACAGTGTTCTTCTTTCTACTTAGCCTTTGTTGCAGTGTGATCTTTTATATTGAGCAGAGCCTGATGCATTTCAGACACCAGAAAAAAAAAATATGGTAGAACCTTCTTTTATTTAGCGCAAATACTATCACTGCTTGCTACTGCCAGGGAAGAATTGAAGGGATCTTGACTGACTGCTAATCCTAAATAGCTGTGAAAGACTAAATAATTATTACAGAGTTCCTATTTACAGTGCTTGCAGCTTAGACAAATACCTCATGTATTAAGTAAGCAGTTGAGAACAGTGGGTAGAACATGGGTTTTAGAGCCAGCACCCCGTCTCAGTCCCATGTCTACCACTTTCTGACTAATGCGGTTACTTAAGCAAATTGCTTTCTGATAATCATATTCTTCATCTATAAAATATTTTGTGAGAATTAAGCTCAATATAATTATGTAAGCTATTTATTATACAAAGTGCAGCCCTGATCTAGATAGAGTAAGCACTCAATAAATGGTAGCTCATTTTATTTAACTCAGGACTGTAAGCCAATATCTTCCTTCAGAAGAAAATAGTTGAAACTGTTATGTAAAATATATTTGAACTTCATGAAGACTAAGTGAAAACATCCTTAGTGACACATTACTTGAAATGACTCCTTTTCCCAGTTAAATAGACAAAAATTTTTGTTTAAAATTATCTAAATCAACTAAGAACAGAATATAATACCATTTCAACATCTAACCAATATATAAAATATTGAGCTATTTTGTTTTGTCTTTTTTGGTACTAAGTCTTCAAAACTACTAGTGTATTTTACTGTTACAGCATATTTTAATTTATCCTTGCTACATTCAAGTGGCTAGTAGCTACCATACGGGCAACCTGGGGCTAGATGATCTCTAAAAATTTTTCCATGTGTAACTTCTGTGGTACTAACTATATACTAAGCCATTTGTTTTTTTCTGGTTTCACTGAATGTTATTTTTCATGAGCACATGGGTTTGCGTTGTAGTAAGGGATAGAGCTCTGATTTAAAATGATTTTAAAATGAGGAAGAGGCATTTAAATTGCTTGGCTACTGCTGAGTGGCAATATGGTCATATCTGTCCAGGAATCCCTTCTGAGGCTAAGTGACAAATGTCCCTCTGTTATTCTTTTTGGAACTGAATGCATTATCACATGATTATATTTAAATTAACATTCTGACAAATCTGCTAATACAGTGTCACAAAATATTTAAATTATTAGATGCCCCCAAAATGTAACCCATATCAATTTCTGTCAAGAATACATTCTTGCTGGAAGCAAATTCCTGTTATTCCTTTCATGTGATAAAATTCTGTTCAGTTTTGGTGACACATAATATCAATCACAAAGTCATAAAACAAATATATAACCAAGCCAACACAATTTCTGCTTTACACAAGGTTAAAACAATTTGGTTATATAATCAAGTAATAAAAAGCAACATTTTTTTCCAATGGATTTTTTACGTATCGACTTTTTAGAACAATATTAGATTGCTGAAAAATTGAACATATAGTACAAAAATTTCCCATATTACCCACCCATACACGCACACACGCAAAATTTACCCTATTCTTAACATCTTACATAAATAAGGTATATTTGCTAAAATTAATGAAAAGACATTGATATGTAATTATTTAAGTGAAGCCCATAGTTTATTAAGATTTTCTTAATTTTTACCTTATGTCCCTTTTTTGTTCTGGGATTTCATCCAGAGTACCACATTACATTTAATCATCATGACTCTGTAGGCTCCTCTTGGCTGTGATTATTTCTCCTACTTTACTTATTTTTTATTACATTGGGAGTTGTGATGAGTACAGGTCAAGTACTTTGTAGAATCTCCCCACACTGAGTTTTTTTTTTTTTTTCATATAGCTAAATTGAGGTTGTAAGTTTTAGGGAGGTAGGGTGTCATTTTAATCACATCATAGAAAGGATATACATCAAATTAAAGTTTTTTTTTCAATTTTTGTATTTAGTAAATACATGTAACAAAACATTTACCATTTTAACCATGTTTAAGTGTATGTTTCACTGGTATTAAATTCATAATATTGTGCAAACAATATCACTATCCATCTCTATAACTCATCTTATCTTGTAAAACTGAAACTCTGTATCCATGAAACAGTAACTCCTCATTCTCTCCCCTTCCCAGTCCCTGGCAACTACCATTGTGCTTTCTATCTCTAAAACTTTGACTTTTCTAAGTACCTCATATAAATGAAATTCTTTAGTATTTGTCTTTTTGTGACAGGCTTACTTCACTTAACATAATCTCTTCAAACTTGCCCATGTTGTAGCAGACAAAAGAATTTATTTCCTTCTTAATTCTGAACAATATTTCATAGTATGTATATACCACATTTGTTACCCATTCATCCATCAATGGGTACTTTCCCATTTTAGCAATTGTGAATAATTCTGCTATAAATATGGGTATACAAGTATAAATTTGAGACTCTGATTTCAATTATTTAGGTATATACTCAGAGTGAAAATTCTGAATCATCTGGAAATTATATTTTTCAAGTTCTTTAAGACCCATCATATTGTTTTCCATAGCAGCTTTACCATTTTACATTCCCAGTAACAGTGCACTAACGTTTCAATTTTTCCACGTCCTCACCAACACTCCTTTTCTGTTTAATTTTCTTTTTATAGTAGCCATCTATTGGATGCGAAGTGGTATCTCATAGTTCCAATTTCCATTTCTATAATGATTAATGATGCTCAGAATGTTTTCATGTATCTTCTTTGGAGAGATATCTATTAAAGTGTTTTGCCCATTTTTAAATCAGTCTGGTTTTGTTGTTGCTAAGTTTTAGGAGTTCTCTGTATGTTCTGGATATCAATCCCTTATCACATATATTATTTGAAAATATTTTCTCCCATTGTATGGATTGCCTTACTATTCTGTTGATAGTTTCTTGGGATGCACAATTTTTAAACATTTTTCATAAAGTCCAACTTGTCTATTTGTTGTTGCCTGTGCCTTTGTTGTCAGATTCTGAGAAATAATTCCCAAATCCAATGTCATGAAGCTTTTGCCCTAAGTTTTTTCTAAGAGTTTTATAGTTTAAGGATGATATGTAGGTCTAACCCATTTTGAGTCACTTTTGTATATGGAATTAGGTAAGGACTCAATCTCATTTTTTTTATATAGATAGATATCCTGCACTATTTGTTGAACAGACTTTGCATTCCAACAATAAATACCACTTGATCATGGTGTATAATTCTTCTAAAATGCTATTGAATTGACTTGCCAGTATTTTGTTGAAGATTTCTGCATCAATCTTCATAATTGATAATGGTGTCTTGATTTATATTCTCGTAATGTCTTTGGTCTTGCTGTTTGTCAGGGTAATATAGGCCTCACAGAAGGAGTTAGGAAGTGTTTCTTCCTCTTCAATTTTTTGGAAATGTTTGAGAAGGATTGGTGTTAGTTCTTCTTAAGAGTTTGGTAGAATTCACCCATGAAGCCCTCAGATCAAGAACTTTTCTTTGTTGGGAGTTTTTTAGTTCCCAGGGCTTTTCTTTGTTGGGAGTTTTTTGGTTACTGATTTAATCCCTTTAGTAGTTATAGGTCTATCAAGATTTTCTTTGTGATTCAGTCTTGATAGTTTTTATGTTTCTAAGAATTTGTTCATTTCATGTAGGTTATACAATTTGTTAATATAGAATTACTCTTAATACTCTATTATAATCCTTTTTATTTCTGCAAAATTATTAGTCATGGTCACAGTTTTATTTCTGATGTTAGTTATTGAGTACTCTCTCATTTTTTCTTATTTGTCTGCATAAAAGTTTGCCAACTTTGTTGATTTTTTTCAAGAACCAAATTTTGGTTTCCTTAATTTTCACTGAAGTTTTCCTAGTCTCTGCTTAGTTTATGTCTCCTCTAATTTTCGTTTTTTCCTTCCTTCTAGCTTTGGGTTTAGCTTATTCTTCTTTTTATAGTACCTTAAGTTGTAAAGTTAGGTTGTTGATTTTTATTTATGTATTTATGTATTTATTTATTTATATTTATAGATATAGTGTCTCACTATGTTGCCCAGGCTGGTCTCAAAGACCTGTGCTATAGATAACTTCCTGCCTTAGTCTTCCAACTAGCTGTGATTATAGGCACAATCTACCCTGAATGGTTTTTATTTTTATTTATTTTTATTTTTTATTTTTTTTTTGAGTTGGAGTCTCACTCTTGCCCAGACTGGAGTGCAGTGGCCGCTCCCAGCCACTGCAGCCTCGACCTGCTGGGCTCAGGCGATCCTTCCGCCTCAGCTTCCAAGTAGCTGGAACTACAGGCGCATGCTACCATGCCCGGCTAATTTTTGATTTATTGTAGAGAAGAGGTGTCGCCAAGTTGCCCAGGTGGGTCTCGAACCCGCGGGCTCAGGCAATCCACTCACCTCAGCCTCCCCAAGTGAGGGATTACAGGCTGAGCCACCAAGCCCGGCTGGTTTTTATTTTTTAATATGAGTGTTTATTGCTATAAATTTTTCATTTACCATTGCTTTTGCTGTATCCTACAAGATCTGATTTACTGTGTTTTCATTTTCATTTCTAAGTATTTTATAATTTCCCTATGACTTCTTTTATCCATTTTAAGTGTTTATTTAATTTCCACAATTTTGTAAATTTTCAGGTTTTTGTTTATTTCTAACTTCATTCTTTTGTGTTCAGAGAAAACACTTTATATGATCTTTTGAAATCTGTTTAGGCTTATTTTGTGGAGATAGATAGATACAGATTAAAAATAGATAAATAATTTAAAATCAACAATCTAAGTTTACAACAAAGATAGATGGATATAGAGATAGATAGATAGATAGATAGATAGATAGATAGATAGATAGACAGACAGACAAATATACAATTTACTCTGGAAAATGTTGCATGTCCACTTGAGAAGAATGCATATGCTGTGTTGTTCAGTAGAGTGTTTTTCTGTTATGACTTTTAGATCTAGTTAGCTCTTTATGTAAGTCTGTATTTCCTTATTTATCTGGTCCTCCTACCCATTATTGAGCATTATTGAGAGTGAGGTATTGAAGTCTGCAACTGTTATAGTAAAACTGTTTGTTTCTTTTTAAAATTCTGTCAGTTTTGCTTCATATTTTTTCATTAGATGTATAGATGTTTATGACTATTGTATCTTCTTCTTGTATTGAACTTTTATTAATATTTAATACCTTTCTTGTCTCTTGTAACCCTTTTAGATTTAAAATCTATTTTGTCTAATATTAGTATATCCATTCTTGCTTTATTTTGGTTAGTATTTGCATGGAATGTCTTTTTCCGTTTTCTCATTTCTAATCTATTTGTGATTTTGAATCTCAAGAGAGTCACTTATAGACAATATACAGTTGAATCATGAGGTTTTGGCCATTCTGCCAACCTCTGTCCTTTGATTGGAAAGATTAATCTATTTACATGTAAAGCAGTTACTGATAAGAAGGGATTATTTCTGTATTTTGCTGTTTGTTTTCTATATGCCCTTTAGCTGTTTTTCTCTCATTTTCTGCATTACTGTCTTCTTTTGTGTTTAGCTGATAATTTTTTTTGGAGTGAAAAATTTAAATTTCTCTTTCATTTCCATTTGTAGATATTCTATCACTATTTTTTGTGGTTCCCATGGGGATTGTATTTAACATCCTAAATTTATAACACTCTAATTTGAATTTATATGAGCTCAACTTCAATAACATAACCAAATTCTGTTCAACAGCTCTGTCCTTACTCCTTTGGGATTTTTATGCCACAAAATTATATTTTTATACATTGTGCATTCACACACATAAACTAATAATACCTTTGCATGCATTTGTGTCTTAAGTTGTAAAAAAATGAATTTACTTACCAAACTGATAATAATATTAGCTTTAAATGAATAAATTTTTATTGTGTTAGATTATGTAATTAAATCATGTAGAAAACACAAAGTAGAATAACAAAACATTTTTACAATAATACTTGCTTTTATAATTAGCCATGTATTTACCTTTAGTGACATTTTAATTTCTTCCTATGGTGTTGAATTATTGTATAGTTTTATTTAACACTACAAGAATCCCTTGAGTTTCATTTCACGCAGATAAGATCTAGAGGTAATTAGTTTCTTTAGCTTTTGTTTATCTGGGAATGTTGTAATTTCTCCCTCACTTTTGAAGGCAGTTTTGCCAGATATAGAAATTTGTTTGGCAGATTTTTTTTCTTTTAACATTTTGAAAATATTGATATCCTGCCTTCCAGCCTCCAAAATTTCTGATAAAATATTTGCTCATATTCTTATTAAGGACACTTTCTATGTGATGAGTCACTTCTTTCTCGTTGTTTTCAAGATTAACTTTTTGTCTTTGATTTTCAAAAGTTTGATTATGATATATCTTAGTGTGAGTTTCTTTGAGCTCTTTTTAATTGGAGTTTGTTGAGATTTTGGGGTGTTCATATTAATGTCTTTTATAAATGTGTGAAGTTTCAGCCATTATTTCTTTAAATATTCTTTCTCTTCATTTTTTTTGTCCTCTTTTAGGACTGTCACAATGCATATGTCATCCCACTTGATTGTGTTCCTTAGGCTTCATTCACTCTTCTTCAATCTCTTTTTTTCCCCATTCCTCAGACTCAATAATTTCCATTGTCATTTCTTCAAGTTTTATGATTTTATTTGCATTGTATAAAAACTCCCAAAGACAAAATTATATAGTACTAGATGAGACATATTAATTCTACTTAAAATATTTTATAAAAACTTTTTGTGCAGAGGTTTTATCTCTCATTTCATTTTCATAGCAAAAAAAATCACCATCTGAATAATTGCCTAGTGAACTCTTGCTGACTGAATGTGGCAGCACTCTATGGAAGGTGAAAAGACCTGGGACACAGAAAACTTGAAGTATAATGTAGGCAATTCTACTGATTGTCTTTAGATGAGAGCATTTCTCTGGATTCTAGTTTTTTTGTCTGGCTATTTGAGTGTTGAAATGAAGGAGTTATAAGATCTCTTTCTTTTATAATTATTCATGACTAGTATTTCTTTAATCTAAATAACTTTATTAAAGAGGAAACTAGAATAATGCTAAAACAGAGTCAGACTGTTAAAATGCTAAATGGTATGACTATTTCTATGTCCATTAGATTCAAACATTTCTAAATCTGTGTTTTGATAGACCATCAATCCTCAGATGGATGGAGTATAGGGATGGGAGAAGGCTGCTAGGAGCAGATGCAAATAAGTGAATATGAGCAATTGTTCAGGGTAAGAACAATTAGTCCCAACCCCTGTTGCTTGGAGCCATACTTTTTAATGGCTTAGTTTAGTGGGAAATTCAGAGAAAACTTCATGGAGTCTGTAGCTAGGAAACTTGAGGTGGTATCTTAGTTTAGGCATTCATTTGCTGTGTGACTCTGTATATCCTCACATGTCCCAAGTCAGAGAATCCCCAGCCTTGACAACAAAGGCACCAGATTCAATATTCTCAAGGACAGCTTCTAAATTCAAAATTATGTTATTCTATCTTTGGCAGAAAATGAGTCCTGGGAAATGTCAGAACTACTTAAAGACCACAGAGACCATTTTTGGGCATAGGAAAAGTTGACTGTCTTTGACGCATGAACTGTCTAGGCATGCAACAATTAAATACGTTATTATAATTATATTTCTCCCAGAAGAAGTGGATATAGAATAATGCTTGTACCAAAAACATACTATCTTTCTATAAATAAAAATACTGATCCCCTGGATAATTAAATTTTCATTGTGGTTGAACACTTTTTGCATGAAGAAACTCATCTTTTCTCTATCATATGGTTAAAACCTTTGCTTAGCCTACACAAATATAATACATCTAATTTTTAAACTAGAACTTTATATGAAAGGGTTAATTTGGTCAAGCTCATATTAACATTGTTGACCAAGTTATTCTAATTATTATTTTTCTGTGTTTGGGATATATTAATTTATGGCATCTTCTACCAATGTCTCTCAGATTCTTTTTCATGAAATCATTGGGAGAATCTAGTTACAATCTGAACTCTTGAGAATCCTCAAGCTCTTGTATTTGATTAGATATTTTCTATTTCCAAATGCTTTATTGCAACATCTAAATATACATCTGAGCCAATTTCTTATGTGGATTTCTAATACATTATATTTTTATAGTGCTTAGCAGAATTATGGAGTATTCGTCAATATAATATTTCATCTGAATCTCATAATCCTGTAGGGAAAGTGGGGATTATATATCTCTGTTTTGAATATAAGGAAAGCAATACCACCAGAAGAGTTATAAAAATTGTTCAGATCTGAGTAGCAAATTAATGAAGACCCAAAAATAAGCTTAGGTATTTCAGAGCATCTAGGTAGAGCACAGAAAGCATTAATTTGGGGAACAGATCATCTCTAATTATATTATAACTGCAGAAATTGGTGTCAGATTTTCCTTATACAACCCTGGTACAATATCCAACACTGTTTTACCTCCACACTTGGGAGTATGAATATACATACATAATACTAAATAATTAATTTCAATTTGTGAATAACACAAGTCCATTTTTAAGCAGATGATTATCAAGCAATTATTTATTTATTTATTTATTTATTTATTTATTTATTTTTGAGTTGGAGTCTCACTCTGTCACCCAGACTGGAGTGCAATGGCACACTCACGGCCACCCCAGTGTTCTACCTGCTGGGTTCCAGCGAAATTTCCATCTCAGCCTCTGAGTAGCCATAGCTACAGGAGCGTGCTAGTACGTCTAGCTGACTATTGTAGAGATTAGGTCTTGCCAAGTTGCCCTGACTGGTCTCAGACCCACGGACTCAGGCAATCCACTCACCTAGGCATCCCAAAGTGCAGGGATTAAAGCTGAGCCACCAAGCCTGGCCAGCAATTAAATGGTGGTTCTGTATGGGTATTTTTGTTTTTTTAAATTTTAAAGATGTGGGGTACTATTCAGGGTTAGGTATACAGATGTTCATTATGCCGGTACCCTTGTTGATGAGTTGTGCCCGCCTCCCAGCAGTTTCCCACTGCTACCAATTCCTTGTTTTGTATCACTCCTTTCATTGAGATTTTTTTCCCCCTAGATATCCAGTTAGGCAAACTTAACTCAGTTTCATCATATTATTCTGATAAAAATAAAATATGTATGTCGTGGTGAATTGTTCTTATATCTCTGCGTGTTAGATATGGGCGAGGTATGTGCCACCTTTCATTTTTAGGGGACCACTCTGTAGCCTTTACACTTCATTGTGTGTATCAACCATCTGGAGAGGCTTTTAAAAGATGTAGATGTACATAACTAGCCTAGAGTTCAGAAATAGTCTAGTGGGGTCTAGGAATCTCGAATTTGAATAGAAACACAAGTGAGAATCTTTGTATTTATCTGAATTCAGACAGTTCTGCATCTACTCCACTTCTCAGGTCAGTTTCAATCATATTCTTTAATGTTTTTCTTTTATGTTTAAGTCTAGCGAATACGTCTCCCAGCTTGCTATGCTGTGTTCACACTGACACAGTGAAAGCCATGTGTATGTGAAGAAATCATTAAGGATTGTGGAAAATATTTTGAAACTGTACGCTAACATGTATCTATATTTTTGGAAATAGTTTTGAGGCCTTAGCTGCTTACTGCCAGGAAATGAGAAACAAGGTTGGCAGCCTGTGGTTTTAATGAGAAACAGAAGGTTAGTAGAAATGGGATTTTTCTCATTAAAATAACTGGAAGATGGGGTGTCTTGCTTACGAAATGACAATGTTAGATTCACATAATATTTATTTAGTGAATAGCATTAATTTTTAGGCAAAAAAAACACATATAAAAATTTTAAATTCTGCTCAAGTTGGATATTCTCTGTGCCTGAAATTTTCAGGAAAATATAAGTTCTAAAGTATATGATTCAGATTTTTTTGGGGGGGGAGATTTTTATGGCTAAACTTCTTGTCTTCATTAAAATTTTTGAGTTTTGATATTGGCAGCAACAGCCATAATTCTATTATTCTTCAATTTGTATATGTTATCTCTTTTTCTGCTTGCAACTAGCTTTGATGTGTGAATATATAGGAAATAGTTATTCTAGCATATTAACAGACTTGTCTTTCACTATAGCAAGAAGTCAGAAACGCTGATAATTTAATTTCATTTTTAAACCAATTAATATATGATGAATGCAGGTAAAAATTAATCAGCTTATATATTGGAAAAAGAGGTTTTCTTCAGTTGATTTTTGTATGTCCAAATTCAGTTGAGTTCAAATTAAATCCCATTTTTGCCTCAAGGTAATACATTTTTCACTATAGTCTCCAATATAAATAGAGTGTGTATATGATATTTGAGATTAATTCAGTAAGAATTTGACACTTACTATGCTAGAAGCACACTAAAGAAAGACTCTTTAGATATCATTCCTGCTGTCAAGCATATTATTGCACAGTATTAGGAAGAAGGCAAATTAAAGAGAAAAATGACATTACAAAGTTATAAACGTTATCATGAAAGTTTATACATAGTTCAGAGGAAGCACAGAATAATATATAATGAACCCATCCAGGGTTGTGGGAATGAGAATAATAAGGATGGCTACCCCCAAAGAGGTGACACTTAGGTTAAAGCATTTGTTGGACCATATAAAAGAGGTCAAGGAGGTGCAGAGGAATTCAAGGATTATCAATCTGAGAATTATCCAAGGATTATTAAGGGCTGAATCAAAGGACCATAATGATCAGCATTTATTGAGTGTCTTCTATTTGTCAGACACTCATTGAAGAATTATTTCTTCCCATTTCCACACAGGGCTTTGAGATATGTGATCTTAGGTTCATTTTACAAATGATGGAAGTGAGACATACAGAGCCTAAATAGTATGCCCAGGGTCACTCAGGTAGTAAAGTGGGCCTTTTAGGAATGCCTATCAGACGGGGAGGGATGGAGCAGGGGGAAAAAAGGAGTGCCTACCTCTTGAATGCCTCAAAAATTTCTAAGCATGTTCAGAAAATGATTGAGTAAAAATAACTAAGGTGGAGATTGGCTGCGGCAGGCACTATTTCAGAACTTACCAAAAGAAGCCCCTTGTCACAGATATTGCTGTTGGTATTTGCTCTGTCAGCAGTATGTGGGGTACTGTAGGGTGCTGGGAGGATATAGAAAAATACTGAAATTTTCCATCTTGGTATAGACATAGGAATGGCATAGAAAAGAACCACAGAAGTTAGAAGATATGATGAGGATAAAAGATAGAAGTTAGAAGATATGCAGCAAGGCCAAGGTCCAAACTCACTGCTAAGACTGAGAATGTTACGGAAATTTGGTGGAAAGTTAAGAAATATCCGAAGAGCTGAGTGGTAGTGAAGCAAAAGCAGGAGCATTGGGTGCCAATAAGCCTGAATTTAAAATCTGGCTTTTCTGCTTTTTGGCTACATAACCTTGTGAAAGTCACTTAACAATTCTATGTTTGTTTGTGTGTTTTTTATCTCTAAGATATAATAATAAAGATACTATCAGGTACTAATAAAAATAAATTGTTTACTATAAAGCCTGGCACATAGTTTGTCTTCAATCAATGTTAGCTATCATTACTTATCAACGTGTTCTAATAGACTTGCTTATTTCTAAATAAGCAAACAGATACATATTCTGGAGTAGATAGGACTTACCCTTCCCTTAGGCTCAATATTTGCCAGATGTTTTCACTTCTCAATGTTTCCCAAATTCTATTTTTGAGATTCTAGAAAATACCCCTGATAGAATTGTTATGGGTTGATTCCTGGGTCAAAGATAAACTCATGAGACCAGAGTCCAGTCCCAGGGCAGTGCTGGTTCACCAAATGAGCTAGCCATATATCCTTTCCGAAAAGGCAGCATGGTGCAGTCTGACAAGCTATGCCATTTCTTCTATGTAATGACTTCCTCGTGGATGACCTAGGACCAGTGCACTTGCTTTTCAAGGTTCATACAGGGCTTGAATGAGTGGGGTGCATGAAAGGCACAGAAATGTGCACTAGTTCTTTTCCTTCTCTCCCATTCTCTGCTGCTGGGCTTCAGTTGCAAAAGCTGTAAAATAAAGAGGATGGATTTTGCGATTTCTATTGAACCTATTATTCAATGGTTGCTGGGTATCTGCTTATAGCAAAGGTGACCTTGTCATAAATAATGGTTTGCCGCACAGAATGTCTGACTGTTAATGTCTCCCTGTCTGTTTGTAATGCAAGGTTATTAGGCCTCAGTACATTTTTTCTTGTCCTGCATTTTACTCTCTGGCCTTTCATTAATATTATTCACTTGAAAATATTTAATGTAAATCAAATTGCTCTCATTTGGTTTTCTACCAAGAGAAGATACAAAGTTATTTATCTAACTATGGTTCTGCATTTAAAAATTCAGACCTTAGGAATCAGGAGGCACATATTTCATCTGCCTTTTTAATTATGATATAGATGGAAATTTTACTAGCATGCTTCTTAAATTAATATTCATTTGACAAACCTGTAAACAGCTGCCTTGTTCAGCAACCTTCAGTATCACTTCAATATTTTCTTGCAATAGTTTTTCATTTTGCGTTTGATGTTTGCCTAACTAGTCAATATAAGCTTCATTACCATTGGCAATTAACTGTAATTCCTTCTAGCATGTATAGCCAAATCTGTGTGTATGGCCAATCATCTAGAACTAATTAGAAGTATCTGCTACTTCTGGGGCTACAAGCTGCCATTTTTGGTTAGTGATTAATTGTGGAAAATTGTTGTTAGGTTTCTGATATGATGCAATGTGATTTTATTTGCCTCCAATCTCTTCCAGACAGGCTCTTTGGGTCACTGATCATTTGGATCCTGGTAAAATGGCTCAAGGCCTGTCCTGAGGCTTTGTAATCATATCTCTTTCACTGGCACTAAATTTTGCGAGCCCATTCAGCCTGTGGGAGCCCACAAAATTTAAGATACAATGCCTTCTAAGAGAAGGTCACCACCGAGGGTCATTTTGGGAAAGGCCCCAGCTCTGTCATTTCCAATCATCTTGAACATGGCCAGCAGCGGAGAAGACTGTTTGGAACCAGAAGTAAAGTGTGAATGTCCCAGATGTTTGGGAACAGAGATAGAGAAAAAGTTCCAACATATTTGAGTTATGAAAATATCAGCTGGCCGGGCTCAGTGGCTCAGGCTGTAATCCCACGCTTTGGGAGGCCGAGGTGAGTGGATTGCCTGAGCCCGCGGGTTTGAGACATGCCTTGGCAACTTGGCGAGACCTCGTCTCTACAATAAATCAAAAAATTAGCCAGGCGTGGTAGCGCGCTCCTGTAGTTCCAGCTACTTGGAAGCTGAGGCGGAAGGATCGCCGGAGCCCAGCAGGTGGAGGCTGCGGTTGCCAGGAGTGGCCACTGCATTCCAGTCTGGGTGACAGAGTGAGACTCCAACTCAAAATAATAATAATAATAATAATAAATGACAATATCACCTGCCCACAACTTACCCCTTCCTCCCAGAATCTTGTACTGCTTAAACCTCAACATAACATGAGGTCTATTGTGTACCTCATTCTCTGCCAACTAGTGACAGCTTGAGTGGTTATTTTCTGTTGGGATTTTCCTCAGAGCTTAACACATTCACTTATCTATCAGATTCTTATGGGAAAGGT
>CAUYQG010079280.1:0-35462 GCA_963574415.1 Tarsius wallacei | reverse complement strand
GGAAGGAAGGTGGGATTAACAGTAGCAATATCTGTCTGGGGGCGGGGAAACACCCCTTATCAACAAGGGTGCCTGAACGAAGCATATTTGTATACCTAACCCTTAACTGTACCCCACAATATCAAAATAAAAAATATTGATATTAAAAAAAAAGTAGGCAAAGGACATAAATAGACACTTCTCAAAAGAATACATACAAGCAGCCAACAGACACATGAAAAAATGCTCAGCCTCACTAATCATCAGATAAATGCAAATCAAAACCACACTGAGATACCACCTAACTCCAGTAAGAATGGTCATCATCAATAAAACAAACAACAGATGCTGGCAAGGATGCAGAGAAAAGGGAATGCCTCTACACTGTTGGTGGGAATGCAAACTAGTTCAACCTCTATGGAAAACAGGATGGAGATTCCTAAAAGAACTAGAAATTGACCTTCTGTACAACCCAGCAATTCCTCTTCTGGTAATATATCCAGAGGAATTTAAATCACTCTACCAAAAAGATACCTGCACACACATGTTCATTGCAGCTATTCACAATAGCAAAAACATGGAACAAACTGTGCTGCCCATCAAAACTGGACTGGATAGAAGAAATATGGTACATATACATGATGGAATATTATGCAGCCATAAAGAAGAGCAAAATTATGGATTTTGCAGCAACTTGGATGGATTTAGAGTCTATCATATTCAGTGATCTATCACAGAAACAAAGAACTGAGTACTACATATTCTCACTCATAAGCAGACTCTGAACATTTACCATAATACAATAAGAAAGGGATTGGCAGTAGTGGAACACTGCCAGGGGAGAGATGACGGGTACATAACATCAATAAGGGTACCTGATCTTAAACCAGGTGAAGTGGAGACCAAAGGAAGGCCCAAACTTTATCTGTACGATGACCACTTATATACCTAAATCTGAATTGTACTCCACATCTTTAAAATTAAAAAAAATTTAAAAGAACTATCCTAAGAAAACATATATTAGAGTCAAAGTTAAGCAACCTAAAAATTGAATGGTTTGGAAGACAATACATCATCCTTTTCGGCCAGATATTAGGACTTTGCAATGCATAGTGTATAGTGTCCCCAAGGTTGCTTGGGACAGATTATGGAGGAAGTTGAGTGCAGGCTATGAGTTTGGGGATTGTTCTATAGACAATACGGTGACATAAAATAATTTTGAGCATAGGTGTAAGATGATTGGGACTCTGGTTTGAAATAACTGCTAGTAGTGCGAAGAAAAGATTGCCATAAAGAGAAAATAGAGGTGGAGAGACCAAAGTACTCAAGAAGGATCCAATCGTCTATAAAATCTAACATAAATGGTAGGAAAACTAAATTAGTGTCCATAATTCTTTCTTTCAATTTCAGTAATTGTTGGGAATATTCTCAAACCCAGCACTGTATAAGGCAAATGAGTTATCTGACTACTTCAAGCATATACTCTATGGGAAAACAGGCACTGAACAAATATTTTCAAGTGTGTCACTGAACGTTATGAAAGTCAAGTACAAAGTACTTATGACATATTCAGTAGAGAGCCCTAACCTAACCTAGCACTGAGAATCAGAAATGATGTTTCAGCTGAACTCTGGAAAATAATTCGCCAGACGGGACTCTAGTGAATCAGGGAAAGGGAAGGTGAATGTGCCAAGCTGGAGCAACAACAGGTGCAAAGGACATTATGTGAGAAAGAATATGATGCTGTTCAAGAACTTAAAAGTTGTTAGTACAACTAAAGTGTGAGAGCAAGAGATAAAGAGAAAGCGTGGGTGAGAGTGAGATCATGCACAGCCCATGCCATGAGAGAGACAGCAATCCCTATGTCATGATAGAGACATAATAGAGACTGCAGTCTATATTCTTAAAAAGCAGTGGGAAGGATTTCATACAGGAACATAAAATGATTAGATATAAATTAAATCTTAGAATAAGATAAGTGGAACCCACCCGTCAACACAATTGAGAAGACAGAAACAGAGGTGCAAAAGAGTGTTGTGCCCAGAAGAAGACAGATACATTGATAGGTTGTTAAAGATGTACATTTGCTAAATAAATAAATGAATAATGAATTGGAAAAGGAAAGAGAAGGGATAGAGATCTTGTAGGAGGTTATTTTGTATTCAAGAGGAAGATAGCGGTTACTTGAATTTTAGTAATACAAGTGGGAGTGGGGGGAAAAACAAATAAAAGAGCTTAAACATCTTAGACAACATTGTAAGACTCCATCCCTACAAATAAATAAATAAATAAATAGCCAGGTATAGTGGTGCATGCCTATAGTCCCATCTCCTCAGGAGGTTGAGGTGGGAGGATCACTTGAGCCCAGACATTCAAGGCTTCAATTGCATCATCGCACTCCAGCCTGGATGACAGAGTGGGAAGTGAGACCCTGCCTCCAAAAATAAAAAAAGGAGCCTAGGATTATTTATGAAGGAACTGAAGATTGGAGGAGACTTGATGATTTAATTGAGGGAGGTGATGGAGAAGGAAGAGCCAAGGACAATCTTTATGTTGCTAACTTGGTAGATAATACCTTCCATGAAGAAAAAGGGCATAGAGAGGATTCTTTTTAAACATCATGCATAGTATACACAAAATTAGATTTGTCAAGGATTTTTTTTTTTAAGAGACAAGGTCTTGTTATCTTGCTCAGGCTTAAGTATAGTCGCTCTACACAGGTGTAATTATAGCATACAGCAGTCTCAAATTCTGAGCCTCAGGAAATTCTCCCACCTCAGCCTCCAGAGTAGCTGGGACTACCATCACATGCTGCAAGCCAGTTTCTTATCAAGGATATTGAGATGAATAAATCCAGCTCCATCATTTTATACATGAAGAACAAGCAGCGTTTAAGTAATATTGACAACGTATCAAACTATTTAATGATGCACCTAGAACTAAACCCAGATCTCTTGAATCCTACATACATTAGCTCTTTCCTTTATATCCTTGCTTCTAAAGGGTGGCCCATGAAACTGAACTCATCAATGGCGATCTTACCGGAAATGTGGAACCCTCAAATTTCCTAAATCTGAATCTGCATTTCAGCAAGATACTAGGCAATTTGTATGTGCTTTAGAGTTTAGTCGTACTGTTCCACATCACACATTTCTATTTTGTATGAAGAAGTCCAATGCTGAATCTACAAGAGGTCATTCTTTATAGCCACAAGACAAATACATTTATGTTCTTTTTTCTTTTATATAGCTCAGCACCATAAATCTCAATTTTGTGTTCAGTTAAAGGCCATTACTGGTCATGCCAGGGGGCTGTTTTACTCTTGAAAAAGAAGGTTAAAAATCTCAGCCATCTTTTTCTGTGACAGAGGATGTAATTGAATATAGTATGAGCTCAAAATACAATCAATCTGCTATTTATTACAGATTAAACTGATCTTAAAAGGATAAAGATAACACATTTGATCCCTTAGATGTTGCTGTTTTCATAACACATGCTTGCAATAGAATTAATTCCAGGCAGACAACTTGTTCCCAATTATTTGTTGGAGGAAAGAACATGCTCTTTGCTCTCAAAGGCTGTGGACACTCCCCAGTGCCTCTGTTCTACACAGCAAGCTTCAGGATACTTAAGTGCTTTTCATAGAAAATGATTTGATTTGCATTCAGATCAAACTTTACAGAATTCCAGATGATTTTTTACTCATTGTTCATTCTTTGCATGGAGGTAGCACAAGCTTTTGTTATTTGTTTTCATATCCCTGCTCCCTAGACAAATATATCTCCCTTTTCTTTTCTCTTATATTTTCCCTTTTTCAAAAATCGTTTGGCCATTTTCTTCTAGTGTTGCAGTCTCTTACTGGAAAGTAGTCAGTTGTTCATTAACTTGTGGCTCAGAGGTCGTACTTCCATGACAAAAGAAGCCTCCTAAAAGCATAGCATACAGAACCTGACACAATGTATTTTGACCCTGCAAAGACTCTTGAAAACAAGTGGCAATAAAACCTAAACTAAACAGATTTTAACAATAAAAAAGGTTTATTAACACATAAAACTAAAAAGTCTATGTTCTGACTTTGAGGAGGACTTGATTTAGTAGTTGATACCCAAGGCCCAGGTGTCTCCTCTTTACCTCATAATGGTCCAGGCTCCACATGTTCATATCACACCATCGAGGGGAGAAAGAGAGAATCTCTTTTCCATGAAAAAGATAAGAAAATCCTGTTTCCAAGAGGCCATCATGTTTAATTGGTATGCCCATCTTTGGATCAAACTTGGTATCCAAGGAGGTAGACTATGTTGATTAACTTAAGCTATCCCGGAATACTTGTGAAGTCAGGGGATGGTGATGGAGCCCACCTAATTATTTGTACCAAGGAGAGGATATATATATACTGAAGAAAAATTTGTAAGTTTTGCCAAGAAGGGCAGAAAACTAGAGATTTCTATTTGCTGAAAAAATGAATGAACAATTGAATCCATATTGGCTTTGGATAAATCAAGACAGAGCCGAATCTTAAAATGAAGGGTAGAAATGGTAAATATTATTTCTTGGATAATTTACAGGAAGAAAGAGCAGTATCAAAATCTTCTTGTCATTAAAAGAAAAGGTATTGATGTTTCCTCAAACCAATTGATCTCTTCCTGGTTTCTATTTCCGTCTACATGCAATTTTTTAAAAAGTAGATATTTAACCCTTTTTCTTTTTTTCTAATTGCAGTGTGACTTAGTCCACCAATATGGCATACTCATTTTGCCATTATTCTGAGACTTGAAGTTTGTTCAAACTCTCAGCAAAAATGTAACCTCAAATGCCACTTAATTGTTAGTGCTTCTTCTCCTTCAGTCACCAAAGGTTAAATGTCAAAGGAACACTCTGCTTTGTTCTTCATTTGCCTCAGACTCTGTCCCGTGGCTGAACTCAATATTCATCTAGAATTAATCATGGACTCCTATTCTAGCTGTGCATCCCTTTGGTCTGGTGTTGCATTAATTCAAATGGATTGAAGGCACCATCTATTAGAAACCCAAGAATAATGGTTTTTCAACTTAGATTTGTTATCCTTCTTCTTTATTGCCATCTTTCTTTTAGTCAAACACTGCTTAAAACATGCTGTCATTTACAGTATTCAAAAATAGTTTTCTGTTCAGCTGGAAAATATACCTTTTATACGACTCTCATGAACTTCTATATTACCACTTGTATATGAAGCTAAGTCCTCTTAAAATACAGAGTAGGTCTCTGGCTTTTTCATTTAAAAAAAACCTTTTTTTTTCTTCTAATTAGCTGTTGTTTCAGTGACAGATGTCAATCACAGTAAATATATTCTTAGCATGGATATAAATGATTTAAATGCCCGTATATAAAATTTCATATTCTGCTTCATTCTTGGACCAATTTCAATGAACTAACTATGAAAATCCAATTTTAAAAATTACTATGGCATAACTAAAACTGTGTTTGACATGACAGCACCAACACATTTCAGATATTTTTAGAGTTGTGAATTTGGTCATTTATTCCAAATCCATGTTAAATATTATGACAGAGAATGGTAGATACAATCTTCTTAAGAGAACTACAGAAGTATTTTCCCCACTCCTGGTTTAGCCTTCATATATTGAAATATAATTTGCTATGTCATAAAAGAAAATTGTTAACTTTACTGATATACTACTGACTCTCCCATGGTCTTCAGAGGTTATACTTAAAAGGAGACGAATTTGGGTTCAAATTTCACCTCTGCCACTTACCTGCTCTAAAAACGTAGGCAAACTCATCTTAGTTTGTCTCAAAATTAAATGAGCTAATGCAGGAAGAGCACTTGGTACAAACCTGGGATGTGGTAGACACTCAATGAATGCTATTATTAACCCATAAATTCTCAGACATTCATCTCTAGCCCTTCCTGGAGTGGTGTATGGGCTAGAGATGAATGCCTGATAATTTATGGGTTATCTGTATGAGCGAGGGTAAGAAGGGGTAGGATAGTTGGAAACATGTTTGGTTATTTTAAAGTAAATGTTTTTAGAAAAGCATCTTTAGGAAAGAAAGTTAGAATTAATAACTTTTTAATGGATTCGCTAGAAAAATGTTTGAAGTTATATATCATAGCTATACCACAAACCTAAACCAGCCACATGTTTTTGTAAAAACTTCCTAGACCAAAGCCATACCCATCTCATTCATTTACATAGTTATCTTTGCTTTCATGTTATAAAGGTAGAGTTGAGCAGCTGCAACAGAGACTGGATCTGCAGTCTAAGATATTTACAAATCTGTCCTTTTACAGAAAAAAGTGTGTCAACCTCTGAGCTAGAGTATCACTTAATAGTATTAAAAGAGGGTCCAGAGGCATTCAACAGATAATGCAAACTACCTTCAAGATCCATTTCAGCAGTCTTTTGAAACCATAAAAATATGTCATTGTGATTTATGGGAGACTCAACCTAAAAAACAAAATACAATTATTTCACTTAGACTTACAGCCACATTTTATAACATTCAGAGTTCCCTGAAAGCAGAGCTAAAGACAAGCACTAGTGTGCATATAGTATATTTGGGAAGTGATACCAGGAAACAGTGGCGGGGGACTAGAAAGATTGAAATGGGATATGAGGAAAAGGATGTGTTATTGAGTTGATCACGACGATGTGCAACTGCGACTCAACGTCTAAAGACTCCCTGAAACTTTGTGTAAAATGCATCTAGATTGTTCACCTGAGGGCTGGAAGAAGGGAGTATTTTTCTACCAGCTTTGAACTTTCATTGGGCAAGCCCCCCACAGTGTGTTAGCTAGGCTAACATTTCTAGGTTTGTGTTTGCAACAGTACCAAGAGGATTTCCATGCATATTCCTTAGCTCAGTCCCCTAGAAAGTCTGGACTCAGAAAGTGAAACACAATGTACCTGTAGAGAGGTAAATAAGCAGCTCTCAGGCTACTCTAACATGAAGCAAGCAATGAAATGAATGGCGGGAGTAGGGGGCAGGTCAAAAGATCTGAGGCCAGGCACAGGATGTGCCCACCATAGTTCTTGATAATTATTGAGTGCTCTAGATTTGTAAATCATTGTGTGGGAAATGCTTTCTCTTACTTATCGCATTAACTCTGAAAGCAACATAATGAGCTGAATAAGTTTCTTTAACCCCTTTTTATGGTTAATGCAATTAATAAGGAAATTTAAATTGGAGATATTAAGTAGATAATAACCATAATAAAAGTTAATATTTATTTCCTGAAATATTATAATATGCTAGCTAGTTGCATAATTCCTGTACTTCACTTAATCTCTACAACAAAAATTCTAAGTAGGTGGTAGACACTCAATGGAGTGCCTACCTGAAACTGTTATCTGTATTTTGTAGATGAGTATTCCAGTGGTTAGAGAGGTAAAGCAACTTGTCTAAAGACACACAGCTAGTAAACGGTGGAACTTAGTTGAGACTCAAACTCAGGTCACCCTGATCCCAGTTCATACTCTTAAACATTTTCCTTGTCTTCTTTTTGAAATTTTTATGGTTTCCTTTTGTCCAAATACAAATCTGACATTGAATGCATTTTCTGATAAAAGTTTTTTGAGCATTTTAATGATTCTTACACTGTGGTTAAGCTGTACATTCAATCTAAGTCAGTCAATAAAAACATTGAAAATCCCAACATGTTTATCATTTAATTGGTTATTTTAATCATGTGTTATTGATTAAATGACTGGAGAATAGTGTACAGTAGAAGTAAATTATAATCAATAAATATGCTGGAGTCTTCACCAAGTTCTTGTGGGCTTTTAGATTTTCATTATTTAGCTCCTAAGTAGTAGAAAAATGATTCATTTTTATAATAGAATTTAAAAACACACTAATACATTGTAAAATTATTTCCATGGCATAGTGTACTATGGCTTCACATGTGACAACAGGCAAAAGGCAGTGTCCTAGAATGCAAAGGTAAATTTGGTCCCATAATGACCTGAAACAATGAAACTACTCCTGAATCTAGAGTCAGAAATCTTGAGTTCAGAGTCCAGCCCTGCTCCACCTATGATCCAAGGCAAGTTCTCTAAACCCCCAAAGGCAGTTTGTTGATTTTCAAAGTGAGGTACAGTATACTAGACAGAGTAATTTAAAAATTCAGATAAGATAATATACTTGAGAACACTCTGTACACCTTAAATATGACAAATGTATGGGGTACTTTTTGATATCTTTGAATATAATCAACAGATTGTTGCTCTCAAACCTGATGGAAATACATCATATTAAGTGAAACAATCCAGTCACTGATAGACAAATATCACATGTTCTCACTCAAATATGGCAGATTAAAAAGTTGAATAGAATAGAATGACTGATACCAGAGGCTGGGAAGGGTAAGTGGCACACACATACAGATAAGATGGTTAGTGGGTTCAAGCACACAGTTAGATAGAAGTAAAAAGGGCTAAGATTTGATAACAGTAGGTTGACTATAGCTAGCAACAATGTATTATAAATTTCAAAATAGCTAGAAAAGAAGACTTGAAATGTTCCCAAAACACTGGAAGTAACAGATACCCAAAATACCCGGAGTTGACCATTACACCGTCTATGCATTAAAAAATTTACATGTAACCCATAAATATGTATAAATATTTATATCAATAAAACAAAATAATGTATCTACAGTAATAAATTTAAGAGCTGAAAATCATTGACGTTTACAAGCTGTTGGAAAATCTGTCAAGACTCTGGATAATCACAGTTACTACTTATGTTTCAGTTGGACACTAGTCAATGAACTTTTTAAAATTTTATTTTAGAATCATGGAGTCCATGTGAGTATTTGTTCCATAAGTATATTGTGTGAAGGCAAGATCTGAGCTTCTGATGAGCACCCCCACCCCCATCACCAGTAGTGGGCATGGTACATAATGGGTGGTTTTCTATCCCTTATTCACCCTTTCTTCCTCCTTTAGAAGTGCATTGTCTGTTCCCATCCTTGTGCCCATGTGCCCAATGTTTAGTGCCCACTTATGAGTGAGAACAGATGGTATTCAGTTTTTGTTTCTGTGACAATTCACTTAGAATAATGGTCTTCAGCTGCATCCATGTTGTTGCAAAGGATGTGATTTTGTTTTTCTTTATGGCTGCATAGTATTCCATTGTGTATACATAATATATTTTTTTATCCAGTCCACCAATGATGGGCATTTAAGTTGGTTCCATGTTTTTGTCATTGTTAATAGTACTGCAACAAACATACAAGTGCAGGTGTCTTTTTGGTAGGGCGATTTGTGTTCCTTTGGGTATATTCCTAGAAATGAGATTGCTGGGTCAAATGGCAGCTCTAATTTCAGTTCTTTGAGAAATCTCCAAACTGCTCCTCACAAAGATTGAACTAGCTTATATTCCCACTAACAGTGTATGAGCATTCCCTTTTCTCTGCAGCCTCCCAACATCTGCAGTTTTTTGACTTTTTATTAATATCCAACCTAATGAGTGTGAGATGGTATCTCATTGGAGTTTTGATTTGCGTTGCTCTGATGATAAGTAATGCAGAGCATTTTTTCATATTTTGGCTGCTTGTTTGTGTTCCTTTGAGAAGTGTCTGTTCATGTTTTTGCACACTTTTTAATGGGATAGTTTTTTTCCCATCAATTTGTTTGCGTTCCTTATAGATAATGGATGTTAGGCCTTTGTAGGATGCATAACTTGCAAATATTTTTTCCTATTCTGTGGGTTGCCTCTTTACTCTCTTGATGGCTTCTTTTGATATGCAAAATCTTTTAAGCTTGATATGGTTCCACCTGTCAGTTTTAGATTTTGCTGCATTTGCTTTGAGGACTTGGTCATGAATTTATTGCCTACTCTGATGTCCAGGAGAGTGCTCTCTAGGTTTTCTACTAATATTCGTACATTTTGAGGATTCACAGTTAAGTCCTTGATCCATCTTGAGTTAATTTTTGTATACGATGATAGGTATAAGTCCAGTTTCATTCTTCTGTTGTAGCTAGCCAGTATTTCAACATCATTTGCTAAATAAGGTTTCCTTTCCCCAATTTTTGTTTTTGTCAACCTTGTCAAAGATGAATTGGTTGAAGGTTTGTGGGTTTTTTTTTCTAGGCTCCCTATCCTGTTTCTTTTTCTTTTTAACTTTAAAGATGTGGTGTACAATTCAGGGTTAGGAATACAAATGTTCATTATGCAGGTACCCTTGTTGATGAGGTGTACCCCTCCCTCCCAGTAGATTCCCACTACTGCCAATCCTGCCTTCCTCCCCCCACCCCCCGGCCCCCACTCCCGGCAGTTTCTCACTACTGCCAATATTTTTTTTACAGTATTATGATAATTGTTCAAGGTCCTCTTATGAGTGAGAACATGTGATACTCAGTTTTTTGTTTCTGTGATAGATCACTCAGTACTGTAGACTCTAAGTCCATCCAAGTTTCTGCAAAGTTAATAATTTTGTCCTTTGTTATGTCTGCTTAATATTGCATTGTGTATATGTACCACATTTTTATTATCCAGTCCTTTTTCAATGGGCAGCACCGCTGGTTCCATGTTTTTGCTATTGTGAACAATGCTGCAATAAACATATGTGTACAGGTATCTTTTTCATAGAGTGATTTGAGTCCTTCCAGGTATATTCCCAGTAGGGGAATTGCGGAGTCATATGGAAGGTCGATTTTTAGATCTTTTAGGAATAACCACAGTTTTACACAGAGGTTGTATTAATTTACACTCTCACCAACAGTGTAGAAGTGTTCCCTTTTCACCACATCTTCTCCAGCATTTGTTATTTTTTAAGTTATTGATTATGGCCAACCTGACTGGAGTTAGGTGGTATCTCAGTGTGGTTTTGATTTGTATTTCTTTGATGACTAATGAGGCTGAGCATTTTCTCATGTGTCTGTTGGCTGCTCGTATGTCTTCTTTTGAGAAGTGTCTATTTATATCTTTTACCCACTTTGTAATGGTGTTATTTGTTTTTTTCTTTTTAGCATATTTGAGTTCTTTGTAGATCCTAGATGTTAGGGCTTTGTCAGACACACAGTTGGCAAATATTTTTTCCCACTGTGGGCTGTGTCCCTGCTCTCTTCATGGTTTCTTTGACTTTGCAGAAATTTGTCAGCTTGATGAGATCCCACTTGTCTCTTTTATTTCTTATAACATGGGCACTTGGGGTTTTGATCAGGAAGTGGTTGCCAGTTCCAACGTTCATAATGGTGTCTCCTGCATTTTCTAAGATAGTTATAGGTTGAGGTTTTACCTTTAGGTCTTGGATCCATTTAGAGTTGATTTTTGTGTATGGTGATAGGTAGGGGTCTTGTTTTAATCCTCTGCATATGGTCAGTCATTTTTCCCAACACTGACTGAATAGGTTCTCCTCTCCCCAGTGGTTTGTGGTGGAGGCTTTGTCCAAAATGAGTTGGTTCAGAAATTGAGGTTTTGCTTCAAAAATCTCTATCCTGTTCCATTGTTCTATATGCCTGTCCTTGTACAAATACCAGGCTATTTTGATGATCCTAGCTTTATAATAAAGTTTAAAGTCTGGGAGTGTGATACTCCTGCTTTGTTTGTTTTGTTTTTTGCTTTTTTTGCTCAGGATTGTTTTGACTATTCGTGTTTGTTTATGTTTCCATATGAATTCCTGTATTGTTATTTCCAGATCTGAGAAGAATACTGCTGGTAATCTAACGGGTATTGTGTTAAATCTGTAGATTGCCTTGGGTAGGATGGACATCTTAACAATGTCGATTCTTCCAATCCATGAGCATGGAATATTTTTCCATTTGTTTGTATCATCTTTGATTTCTTTGAGCAGTGTTTTGTACTTTTCATTGTAAAAGCCTTTCACGTCTCTGGTTAGGAAGATGCAGAAACCCAAATAAAAGCACAATCTCAATCACAATAGTCTTTCCTGTAGATTATGCTAGATTTTTAATGTCCATTTATGAGTGAGAACTTGTGGTACTCAGTTCTTTGTTACTGTGATTGATCATTGAGTATGATAGACTCTGAATTCATTCAAGTTGCTGCAAAGTTCATAATTTTGTACTTTATGGCTGTGTAATAGCCCATCATGTATATGTACCACATTTTTTTTATCCAGTCCACTTTCAATGGGCAGCATGGTTCATTCCATGTTTTTGCTATTTGCTATTGTAAATAGTGCTACAATAAACATGTGTGTGCAGGCATCTTTGTAGAATGATTTGAGTTCCTCCAGGTATATCCCCAGAAGGGGGATTGATGGGTCATTTGGAAGGCTGATTTTTCTTGGGTCATTATTGGTCAATTTAGGGTATCAATTTATTCTTGTTTCAACCTTGGGAGGTTGTGTGAAGTCAGAAAGTCCTCCATTTAATTTAGGTTTTCAAGCTTGTTTCCATTCAGGTGTGCATAATAATCTCTGCTAATCTTTTTTGTATTTCCTCAGAGTCACTTGTGACTTTATGTTTTGTGTTTCTGACTGTGTTCATTGGGCTTTTACTCTCTTTTTCTCAGTTAATCTGGCTACGGATCCATCAATCTTGCTTATCCTTTAAAATACCAGCTTTTTGTTTCACTGATTTTTTGTTTCTATGATATCTTTGTCTTGTATGTCCTGTATTTTGGCTTTTATTTTGATAATCTGGATTCTTCTGCTGAAGTTATGATTTTGTTGGTCTTGCCTTTCTAGCTTCCTTCAGTGATTTGTTAAGCTGTTAACTTTTGAGCTTTCCGTTTTCTTGATGTGTGAGCATAGAGCTATAAATTCTCCTTAGTATTGTTTTCATGGCATACCACAGGTTTTGGTGAGATATGCCTTTGTTTTCATTTATTTTCAGGAATCTTTTAATCTCTGTTTTGATTTCCATGTTGACCGAGGAGTTGTTCAGCATCGTGATGTTTAGTGTCTATGTCTTTGTGTGTTTTGGAGGGATCTTGTTGGTAGTGATATTTATTTTTATTTCACTGTGGTCTATGTCTTTTCAGTGGTGCATTTAGTCTATTTCTGTTCAGACTGATTATTAAAATGTGAGAATTTGTCCCTGTCATATTGTTCTTATGAGGCTGCTTTGTTTTCTTTTAGCTTTTGCATTAATATATGTGTGTATTTTTATTGTTGTGAGTGTGCTGTGTTCTCTGTTGCTTCTGTGTTTGTTTGTTATCTTGTGAAGTGTATGATCTTTCTTTCGTTTCTTTTTTCTTCTGTGAACAGCACCTTTTTAAGCATCTCCTGTAAAGCTGATCTGGAAGCATCATATTCTCTTAGGGATTGAATGTCTGGGAAGGATTTCAATTCTTTATTGCTGATGAAGCTTAGCTTAGCTGGGTAAAAAATTCTTGATTAAAATTGTTTATCTTTGAGAAAAATTAAAGATTGGGGTGCAATTCCTTTTGGCCTGCAATGTTTCTGCAAATAAGTCGGGAGTGATTCTGATTGGTCTCCCCCAATAGATTGACATTTTTCCCTTGCTGCCTTTAGGATTTTTTTTCTTTTATACTTACTTTGTGTAGGTGAATTACTATGTGTCTAGGGGTTGTTCTTCTCATAAGATATCTTTCAGGGATTCTCTGAATCTCTTGTACTTGTATAGTCACTTCTGTGGCCATATGAGAAAAGTTCTCTTGAATTATCTCATGGGATGTTTGTTCCAAGGTGTTTTCCATTTTGCTTTCTACTTCAGGTATACTGACCAGATGTAGGTTTGGCTTCTTGATAAAATCACACATCTCTTGGAGAGTTTATTCTTTATTCTTATGTTTTTTTCTATAATTTTAATTATTGGCTTAATTCTATATTTTGGGAATCCAGCTTTTAGATTCTTTCCTCTGCTTGGTCAATTCTTCTTCCTATGCTTGACAGGTTGTTATTTATTCCTTGGATGGAGTTCTTTATTGCCATTACTTCTAAATGCATTTTCTGGAGTCTGTCCAACTCCATTGTAGTTTCATTTAGTTTTAGCCCATGCATTTCTTGGTTTGTATTCCTTCTGTTGATTCTCTGATCTCTGTAAGAATAGTCATTCTCAAAGGTAGCTGTTGTTTGTGATCTAGTAGCTGTTCATTCAAGCACTTGACTCTTTGTTGGGATTCTGGAGGCTACCAGTAATTTTTCATTGGTTTTTCTTCATTTGTAGCAGTTATCTTATCTTTCTCTTTAATTCTGATGCTCAATGTAAAATGGAGAAGCAATCATTTCTGATATTTGCTCTACCTTCTGTCCTTCCCTCTGCTGGGCCTCTGGGTTTGTTCAATGATGAAATAGGGTTAGGATTGGAACATTGTGCTATCTCTTTGCAATTTGGAACACTTACTAAGGGGTGGAGGTGGAGCCACAAGGATTCAGGACCTACTGATGGATCACAATGCTTTTTATCTGGTGAATGTGCCACCGGGGACTCACTCTCCATCTCCATACAATATGATCTTATGATGTATATGCTTGTGTATCCCCTGAGTCCAAGATAGAGTAGAAGAGAGAAAAGAGAGGAAAGAAAAGGAAAAGAGGGAAAAAGAGAAGGAAAAAAACCATAGAAGAACAAAGAGAGACTAACAAAGGAGGAAAGAAAAGAGATAACTAACCAACTAACAAACAAAGCAAACAAATGAGACAAACAAACAACAAAGAGGTAAGAACCAAAACACAAAAAACCCACTGGTAGAGAGTTCTCAGTTTTAGTATACCTCTTTGGGAGTGGGCTCTCTCTTGTGGCAAGTTCTGTGACTGTGTATCTGTTACTGCAGGTTCCTTCTTCACTGTTGAAACTTGAGATGTTAGAATCTTCATCCCATGCTGCTTGCAATTGATAGCTGCTGCACATCTGCAGGGAGGTGGGGGTGATGGAGACTTGACTCAGCATCTCCCAGACTCTCTCTCTTCCTTCCTTTCCCAGCACAGTCACAGCTCCCACAGCATCCAGTTCACGGTAGGGGAATGCAGGCTCTGGAGTCTACCCTGCACTCCTGAACTCTTTTGCTCATTGCTAGGGGAATGGAGGGTGGAAAGGATCATCTAATTAGGCACTCACCAGCCTCCTTCTCAGTTTGATCTGCTGTATGTGTCTATCACCAAGCAGTTGGCTGAGGGCAGGGGCCTGGAATATCTGGGACTCTGCATCCACCATTACCCACCAGGGCTTATGCACTGGGGGTGATCCTCTCTGAGTTAGCAGAGAGCAGCCCTAAGGCAATGCAGAGATCACCCCCTCATCTTAAGACACAGCTCTGCTGGTCTGCAGAGTCCACCCCGGAACACTTCTCTGCCCAGACTTTAGACTGGCTGCTGAGTTCCTCTACAGACTATTGTTACTGCCACACACAAGGTCAGGAAAGACAGCTCCCTACCCAGCAAGTGACACAGTCTCTTGATCTCAGGTCCCAGTGGTGGGGCCTTGCAGCCTACCCCAGTCCTGGAGGTGGTGGCAGTGAGTCCAGTTGCTGGGTGGCAACCACTCCCCATCATTTATTAGGGACTCTGCCTCTGGCTCATCACTGTCCCTCCCTCCACAGTCCTTGCTGTCAGTGTCTGGCCTGGTGCTGTGGTGGTGGGACAGAGTCTGGAACCAGCAGTAACTCCTGGCAGCTTCTTCCCTGGAAGGGCTGTGTTGGTTTCAGAAGATGGCTCTCAGCTTCTGCACCCCAGGAAACACTAGGGTCCAAGCAGAGCAGCTACAGCACTCACTGCTTCACCAGGCGAGCTCTAGCCACTTGCTCCCGAGTACCGACTTAGACAGCCACTCACATGCCCACTTACATACAGACACACATGCCAATTCATCCATACACTCACTCACAGAGGTACTTGCACAATCCAGCATCTTCCTTTTCCATCTCTCTATCCTGCTTCATTGATCTGTGTGTCTATTTCTGCACCAGTACCATGCTGTTTTGGTACTGTAGCATTGTAGTAAAGTTTGTAGTCTGGGAGTGTGACCCTACTAGCTGCCTTTGTTTTTCTTAGAATTGCTTTAGCTATTCTGTTTCTTTTTTGCTTCCACATGAATTTAAGTATTATCTCTTCTAGGTCTGTGAAAAATGTTGCTGGTAGTTAGATAGGGATTACATTGAATCTGTAGGTTGCTTTGGGTAGAATAGACATCTTGACAATATTAATTCTTCCAGACCATGAGCATAAGTCTTCCATTTGTGTCACCTTTGATTTCTCTAAGCAGTGTTTTGAAATTCTAATTGTAAAAACCTTTTTCCTCTTTGATTAGATAAATACAGAAATATTTTATATTTTGTTGCAGGTATTGTGAATGGGACTGTAGTTTTGATTTGGTTCTCATCCTGCTTGTTGTTTGTATGTAGAAATGCAACTGATTTTTGGACATTGATTTGGATCTCGAGACTTTACTGAAGTTGTTTATCGGTGCAAGGAGGTTTTTGGCAGACTCTCTGGGGTGTTCTAGGTGTAGAATCATGTTATCTGTGGAGAAGGATAATTTAAACTCTTTTTTTCCTATTTAGTTACCTCTAATTTCTTTCACCTGCATAATTTCTCTAGCTAAGACTTTCAGTACTACGTTAAATAGGAGTGATGAGAGTGGACATCCCTGTCTTATTCCAGTTCTTAGGGGGAATGCTTGTAGCTACTGCCCATTAAATATGATATTGGCTTCAGGTTTGTCATAGATGGCTCTTATTGTTTTGAGGAATATTCCTTCCATTCCTAGGTGTTTGAGTGTTTTTATCAAGAAGGGATGTTGAATTTTATCAAATGCTTTTTCTGCACTTATTAAAATAATCGTGTGGTTCTTGGGTTTACATTTGTTTATTTGGTGGCTTACATTTATTGTTTTGCTTATGTTGAACTATCCTCGCATCCTGAGAATGAAGACCACCTGGTTATGATGAATTATTCTTGTAACATGCTATTGGGTGTAATTTGCTAGTATCTTTCTATTTTCTTGATGTGTGAGTGTGATGCTATAAGCTTCCCTCTCAGCACTGTTTTTTATGGTTTCCAAGAGGTTTTTGGTATGCTGTGTCTTTGCTTTTGTTTATTTTTTAAAAATCTTTTTGTTTCTGTCTTAATTTCTGTGTTAACCCAAAAGTCTTTCATAATTTGTGTATTTCTTGTGGTTTTAAAAAATCTTTTATTTTAAAGATTTTGGCATCTATGTTCATCAGGGAAGTTGACCTGTAGTTTTCTTTCCTTGTTGGATCTTTGTCATTTGGGGGTATTAGGATGATATTGGCTTCATAGAATTAGCTAGGGAGGATTTCTTCCTTCTCTATTGCTTGAAATACATTCAGCTGGACATCATCTTTTCCTTTTACATCTTGTAGAATTCTGTTGAGAAACCATGTAGCCAAAGGCTTTGTGTGTTGTCAGGATTTTCTCCATTTTCTCTAGACTTTCTTGCTTACTTGCATGCAGATGTTTATAGTAATCTCTGATAATCTTTTGTATTTCTTCAGGGTCTGTTGCAACATTACCTTTTTCATTCTTGGTTGTGTTTATTCAAAGTTTCTCTCTGGCTTTTTTTTTTTTTGTAAATCTGGCCCAGGGTTTGTCAACTTTATTTATTCTTTCAAAGAACCAATGTTTCCACTCTTTGATCCTTTCTACAAATTTTATTTTGGTCTCTATTTTATTTATCTGTGACTTTATTTTGACTGTTTCCATTCTTCTACTGTTTAGGAATTGGATTGTTCTTGCCTATTCAGCTCCCTTAAATGTGGTATTATATTGTTTACTTGAGATCTTTCTATTTTCTTGATGTGTGAGTGTGATGCTATAAGCTTCCTTCTCAGCACTGTTTTTTATGGTATCCAAGAGGTTTTGGTATGCTGTGTCTTTGCTTTTGTTTATTTTTTAAAAATTTTTTTGTTTCTGTCTTAATTTCTGTGTTAACCCAAAAGTCTTTCATAATTTGTATATTTCTTGTGGTTTTAAAAAATTTTTTATTTTAAAGATGTGGGGTAAAATTCAGGGTTAAATATACAAATATTCATTATGCAGGTTTCTTTTGTTGATGATATTTGTTTTTACTCCCCTGTGACCTGAGAAGATTCTTGGTATGATTTTGACTTTCTGAAATTTGTTCATGCTTGATTTATGACTATGTGGTCAATCTTAGAGCATATTTCATGTGTTGATGGTTGTTGGGTGAAGTGTTGTGTAAATGTCTATTAGATCTAATTGGCCTAGTGTCGAGTTAAGGTTCTGGATTTCTTTGTTAGTTTTGTAACTTACTGATATAAGACTGTTAGCAGGGTATTGAAATCTCTGTTATCGTATGTCAGTCTGTGTCCTTTCTTAGATTAATTAGCAATAAATTAATTTATAAATCTTGATGATCCTATGTTGGGTGCACATGCACTCAAAATGGATATTTCTTGCTGATGAAAAACTTCTGCTTTTGCAGGGAAGGGGTATTATTTGCCTGGAAGATATTTCTCCAAACCTTTACTTTGAGCTTGTGGTGTCATTTTCAACAATATGGGTTTCCTGAAGGCAGCAGAAGGATGAATTATGCTTCTTTATCCAATTTGCCACTCTGTGTCTTTTGAGTGGTATATTCAGTCCATTCACATTTCAGTTAATTATTGATATGTGGGGGCTTGTTCCTATCATATTGTTATTAAGAAGCTGCTTTGCATTCTGGGCTATGTGATTGATTTGTATGGTTTGTAAACTCTGTGTTTATCTATGCTTTTGCAACGAGTGCAACCATTCTTTCATTTGTGTGCTTAGAACTTTCTTAAGCATCTGAAGGGCCGGTCTGGAGGTATCTTATCCACTTAGGGATTGCATGTGTCTTTCATTAATGAAGCTTAGCTTGGCAGAGTAGGACATTCCTAGCCGGAATTTCTTTTCTTTAAGAATATTAAAAATGGACCCCCAATCTCTTCTGGCTTGTAAAGTTTATGCTGGGAGTTCTGCTGCAACTATGATGGGTCTTCCTTTATAAGCAGTTTGTCTGTTACCTCTAGCCACCTTTAGGATTTTTTTCTTTCATGCTTACCTTGGCAAGTCTGATTATTATATATAACATATATATAAATTATCAATATGTTGCATACACAATATTTTATTAATGTTATATATAAATATATAATTATTATATTCCACCTTCCACTAAATGCTCAAAGATGCTATAAATAATAAACTTTCTCAGTTTTTCTGTACTTAAAAAATTATTAAAAGTCATAGGTGATATTTTCCCCTCTATTTCTGTTTAAAATGTTCTGCTAAATGAGTCTAGAACTCGAACTATCTGCATTTGGATTCCGATTCATCAATGACCTACACTAGTAGAAAAGTGAGTCAAAACTTTCCTAGAAAACAGGAATATCCTGATCTGCAAAAGGACCAAATACAGGTGGGGTTGAACTTCATGTACTTTGAAAGAAACTCCTCTGGGAAACTTAGGCTTTCTTTATCCCTTTCAGAAGTTTCAAAGGAAAAGGTTTTCCCCTTCCAAAGCTCCAGGACAAAGCAGAAATGACCTGCCCTTTCTCCATCTCAAAGCACAAAAGCCCACAGAGAAGTGGCATTGGGTTAAAATAAACTTTATGTGATGCTTTTGCGGGAAAGTAAATGCTGACCCTGACATTGCTCCTTATTCTTTTGTCAATTTTTCCTTATATCTTCCTCAGTTGGTGATTTAATTTCTCCTTTCCTTTATAGGATCTTTCAGATTCCTGGCCTTCTTCATTCTGTATGCTACTAGGTTTAGAAAAGAGGCTTTGTTTCTTCAGTTCAGTCACAAAGTTGAGTGCTGGAATATTTCTAGTCTTTCCATTTCAACACACAAACACACACACATACTCACATGCACACATATACACACTGGATAAGAATCAACCAACAGCATGTGAATAGACTCTGATTTATAGATGTGTTTTATTATTGTTACTGCGGCAAGAACACTCAGCATGAGATCTATTCTCTTAACAGATGTTTAAGTGTACAATACAGTATTGTTAAATATAAGGACAACGTTGTACAGCAGATCTCTTGAAGTTATTCATCTTGCATAATTGAAACTTTATACTCATTGATTAGCAACTCCTCATTTGCCATCCCCCAGACTCTAGCAGCCACAGTTCTACACTCTGATTCTATGAGTATAATTATTTTACATACCTCATATGAGTACAGTCAGACCATATTTATCCTTCTGTGACTGGTTTATGCACCCATGTTGTTCCATGTTCCTGTATTTCCTTCTTTTATAGCTATTATATGAACCAGCACTCCCACTTGGGGGCATTTGTTTTTTAAAATTGACATCAGGATCTTGAAAGGATAATAACACTTCAATGTTTATTGCAATACTATTCATGACAGGCAAGTGACATGAATAGAAACACCTAAATGTCCAAAAACAGATTAATAAGTAAAGAAAATATGGTACACACAATGGACTATTATTTAGGCTTAAAGTAGATATGTGTGTTTTTTGTTTTTTTTGTTGTGTGTGTGTATATTTGAGTTGAGGTCTCACTGTCACCCAGTGTAGTCTCCAACTCCATGCAATCCTTCCAACTCACACTACAGAGTATCTGAGGTTGCCTACCTCCTTGGCTAATTTTTTTTGAGAGATAAGGTTTCACTAAGTTGCCAGACTGGTCTTGAACTCCTGGGCTCAAGCAATTCTCTCTCCTTTGCCTCCCAAAGAGCTGGGTTTACAAGCCACTGTGCTCAGCTTGTTTTTGTTAAGGTGGTGGTTTTAATTAAGTGACACAGAATTTAAGGCTTTAATTTTTGTTTTTACTTTAAATTAATCTTCCACCATTTAAAACTCTGAATAGTTTACACACATACAAAATAAGATTTCAGCCTTCTCTTGGAATATTTGTAGTTTTGCAACACTGGTTCATGTTCTAAAATGGTGACAACCCATGAGAACTGAGAAGGAACTACCACTTTAGACTAGATTTGTACTCTTTACTATATCACCATCACCTCCAGTCTATTTTCTGTTACCTTTGATGGCTAACCCCAATAATATGAAAATTTGATTTTTTTTTAGTTAATAAACCTCATTTTTACCTCCAGAAATTATATGTTCTTTTGTTTGAGTTATCATCCCCACCCCCGAAAAAAAGGCAGAGTCAGTTACAATCTCTGTTTGTCCCTTGCTAGTATGAAAAGCTTTTTTTACACCACATAGGCTCACTTCGTCCCTCTGGATTAAATGTAAGAAACTATATTATACTAGAATATCAGTTTCATGAGGATATGGTTTTTTATTTGTTTTCTTCTGTATCTGCAGTACCTTAAAAAGTGCTACACATAATAGGGGCCCAATGCACAATTTTTGAATGACTAAATGAAATGAACTCATGTATAGTTCTTTTAACTTCTTAGAGTAGAAGAGAAATGTTCTACTCAGTTTTGTTAGAAAATCATTCTTGTGGAAAACAGTGCGGTGATTCCTAAAAGATCTAAAAATCGATCTCCCATTTGACCCAGCAATCCTCCTTCTGGGAATATACCAGGAGGAACTCAAATCATTCTATAGAAAAGATACTTGCATATACATGTTTATTGCAGCACTATTCACAATAGCAAAAACATGGAACCAACTGTGCTGCCCATCAAAAGTAGACTGGATTTTTAAAATGTGGTACATATACACAATGGAATATTACACAGTCATAAAGAAGGACAAAATTAGCCGGGCTCGGTGGCTCAGCCTGTAATCCCGTGCCTTGGGAGGCTGAGGTGAGTGGATTGCCTGAGCCCGCGGGTTCGAGACCCGCCTTGGCAGGCGAAACCTCATCTCTACAATAAATCAAAAAATTAGCCCAGCGTGGTAGCACGCCTGTAGTTCCGGCTACTCGGAAGGCTGAGGCGGAAGGATCGTCGGAGTCCAGCAGGTCGAGGCTGCGGTGGCCGGAAGCGGCCACTGCACTCCAGTCTGGGCGACGGAGTGAGACGCCAACTCAAAAAAAAAAAAAAAAGGACAAAATTATGAACTTCACAGAAACTTGGATGGATTTAAAGTTTGTGATACTCAGTGATCTATCACAGAAACAAAGAACTGAGTATCACATGTCCTCACTCATAAATGGGCCCTGAACAATTATCATAATACTATAAGAAAGATATTGGCAGTAGTGAGAAATTGCCAGGGGAGGGAGCAGGAAAGGCACACTTCATCAACAAGGGTACCTGATTTTAAACTAAGTGATGTGGGGACCAAAGTGAGGCCCAAACTTTGCCTGTACAATGATCATTTGTACATCTAACCCTGAATTGTACCAAACATCTTTAAAATAAAAATATTTTTTAAAAAAAGTATCTCAAAACTGCAAAAAGTACAGCCCCCCACCCCCAGTCCAGCTTCAGAATTGAGCAAAGCCAGGGGAACTACATAAGGAAGAACAGGAGATTGAACAAACAGAAGTAAAAGCTACTCTTCCGTCCCTGAGCAACAGAATTAAAAAAGAGATAAAAAAGGAGGGAGGAGCCGGGCTCGGTGGCTCAGCCTGTAATCCCTCGCTTGGGGAGGCTGAGGTGAGTGGATTGCCTGAGCCCGCGGGTTCGAGACCCACCTGGGCAACTTGGCGAGACCCCATCTCTACAATAAATCAGAAATCAGCCGGGCGTGGTAGCGCGCGCCTGTAGTTCCAGCTCCTTGGAAGGCTGAGGTGGAAGGATCGCCGGAGCCCAGCAGGTAGAGGCTGTGGTGGCCGGGAGCGGCCACTGCACTCCAGTCTGGATGACAGAGTGGGACTCCCACTCAAAAAAAAAAAAAAAAAAAAGGAGGGAGGAAAATCTACACAAATGAAGAAAAACCAAAGGAAGAATATGGGTCTCACACAGACCCCTGGGAGGTCAAAAAAAGAAGGAAAAAAGTCCAGAAAATCATTCCAAATCTTTACTTTCAGTTATGATTGTCATCCTATATGTTGACCAAATAATAAAACCAAATGTATGTAGCATTTGATTTTTATATAGAAAAGGTTAGGAGTTTAAACAATAAGGAGTTAAAGTACTTAAGTTCAAATTCCAGGTAACCACTAACACTAAGATATGATCTTGAAGAGTTTCCTTATGTTCTCAAGATCTACCTGCAAAAAAGTATTTACTTCATAGGGTCACAAAGTTAAATGAGATCATCTGTGTAAAGCATTTGGCAAAGTACTTAACACACAGCACATGCTTGAAAAATGCTAAATGTTAATGTGACTATACCTTGAAGCTCATGTTAAACTAGAAGCCAGCAAATCATTTTATCTGGAACAAAGAATTCATGTAGCACAGTAGTGAGGGGAGATAGTGCAAGACTTAAGTAGAGAGCCGGGAATCCAGTATAGAAAGTAGTAAATACGTAACGAAAGTAGAAAATAGACAGTGAGAAGTACACAATGTGTTGAAGCAAGGACGTGGTTTAACTCCTCCCAACCCCACCTACACACGCTCTTCACTAGGAAGATTAATCCCATAGTAAATAGCCAGCTAGCCAGAGGATGAGCTGGAATAAAAGGCAGGCCCTCACATGGTCTCTCTATGTACTGACAAAGTTAGATTCCAGGTTTTCTTTTGCTTGTTTGTAATGTATTTAAAATTTATTTTCGTTTCTTCAGGTTGAGAAGATTGATTTAGTTCTAAAAGGTTAATTAGTTCCCAAATTTGTAAATTAGTCAAAACCAGGGGCTCTGGTTCTCTTCCTCTGAGTCAGGACTGGCTGCATCAGCGCTTCTCAGAATAATTCACCAATCAAGCAAGGAAATTTCACCCACTTACTTTGCTCTCTCCGTGGTACTTAAGCCTTTCAAAATAACAGGCCCTTGTGACCAAGAGGTCATCTGGAAAACTATCTTGGGAGCTCTTCAAAGTCAGCTCTCACAGCGCCTTTCTTTATGACCCAATGAGTGGAGGAAGCAAAGAAGAACACATTGTTCTGAGGTTATTTTCAAGCGCTGTTCCACTTGGGCTCTCTTCATCCCTGATGGAAAATTCAGTTAAGTTCTTTTTTAAAATTTTTATTTATTTATTTTTTGCTATTTCTCTAGAACTAATAAAAACTACTCCTTAGAATGGAAAATTATTAAACTGTTGGCATTTTAGATTTCTTGCTAGTCAAAATCTCAAAGAGGAAAACTACTTAATAAATAGTATCCTGAAAAGTTACCTGGTTTTGTGAAAAAATAGTTAACTCAATTTTATCATTCAGCCTTTCATTCAAACATATATTTATTCATCTATTCAATAAATATATATTGAATGTCTAGTTTATTCCTGTTTCTATCAATATAGTGTTGAACAGCATAATGTTCCAGTCAATAGAGTAATAATTTACAGTTTGAATTCTGGAGTCACACAGACCTGAGATATAATCTCATACTAGCTCTCTGGTCTTGGAAAAATTGTTTAATTTATCTAAGCAGAAGTTAGTTTTTCAGTAAACTAGAAAAAGCAATAGCATCGATTTCATATATTGTTGGGAGGATTAAACGAAAAAATGCCTATCCAGTGATTTTCATCATTCTAGGAACATAGTAAGTTGTCAACAAATATTAGATATTATGACAAAAGAGATGCTTATTGTAAAGATACACTACTCACTTATCCTCACTTTATCAGACTAGCTTATTCCTGTAATAAATTCCATCCTTTCCCCCCTTATCTGTAGATCTTTTGACCGTATCTGGCCATAAACATGCAAGAAGAAGAAGGTGAAGAAGGAGAGAAAATAAAAGAAATAGAGGGAGGGAGGGAGGGAAGGAGGGAGGAATACCCATGCTTTTGGACTAGATGTAAAAACAGTGGATACAATCTATAAACTTGGATTCATCAATATAATCAAGCTACCATCAAAGTGTGAGCTAAAATATTTAAGAAATTGATTGCCTTAAGAGGTTTCTATTTTTTATTTGGAATGAATAATAATAATCAAATCAAAGAAACTATATAGCATTTACTCATTTAGGCATTAGAAAGAAAAATAATAATTTTTTGACTTCAAACAATATTTGTGGTTCTCAAAATATTGGGTCAATGACATGATTTTATTCTAATTTAAAAACTAAACAGTCGCAAAGCACGAGAATGAAAGAATAATTTTCCCTTTAACTTACAGATTTCTTAGTTATCTTCTATAGATTCGATCAAAATTAATGGCAAATAAGATTTTTTTCTACTATGGTAACAAATGTCTCATTTTTTTCCTGAAGATTCATCTTTCATCCTCCTAGTACCAAAGAAAAATGACTTGCTATAGAGAGAGCTAAGTAAGTGGCCACCTGTACTATATGATTTTAGAGGTTCCGCATATGTTTCCACATATGTTTCTCCCCTGCTTTTCTAGAAATTCCAGTTAATTCCTTTAAGAACTATTTGAAATTCAAACTTTCATGGGAAAAGTGAGCATTTAAGCTGTCTTCAAGTATTTCTATTTTGACCTATATAAATTTATTTATGCATCCCATTTATATGTGAATGTAGTCTAATTGACCAAGATGCAAACAGTACTAAGAATTAGAAAGAACAACTGAAAACTTCAGTTCTCCTCTGTGAAAAAAATAACCTATTCTCAAAGTTTTATATGCATGCACACATTTACACTTTTTCCCTCAATGTGGCCATATTATACATATTGTTCTTCCATGTATTTTTTCACATGCAATTTATTTTGATGGTCCTTCTGTGTTTGTGAGTGTAGGGTCTCTCTTTTTTTATGGCTGCATAGTGATGGTGACATTTTAAACCACTTTCCTTAATGCTGGACATCAGCTTAATTTCAATTATTTGTTTTACAGGAAACACTAAAATTAATGTTTTCGTGTACATGGATGATAAAAGAAAAAGGGATAAGAATGGGTGTGGGCTAGCAAAATATTGGGTTTTTTTCTTTTTTAAGTTCACAGAAATGTCTGAAAATGCCTATTTTATGGCATTCTTGCCAACATTAGATAACTCAAGATTTCTTGCTCATCTCATGAATTACAGAAGGGTATATCTGATTGCTAAATCTTCATTTACTTGATATTCTATAGAGTTTAGTCACTTTTTAATTAGTAAAAAAAGTTTTTGGTCATTTGTAATCCTTTTTTATGATTCTCCAATCTTTGTCAATTTTTCTTGAATTGTTCATCTTAGCATATTCAGGAGTAAGTTTACAAAGAGAGATAATAGATGTGTTAAGACCCTGAGTTAGGAGGAAAGGATAACCAAACAGTAAGAACCATGAACTGGAAGGCAGGACACTAAATATAAACCTCAAGAATTTTCTTAATTTTTAAATATGTCATCACATTAAAGAAAAAATAACTTTCCCTGGAAACTCCACAACCTCAGAGAGAGTTCATAGATACAACAGTGTTCCATAAACCATTGCTAAAACCAAGACCAGGAGCAAGAATTCCACATTTAGTTGATCTTAAGAATTATCTAAGAAGCATACTCAGTGTTCCTGACTGCTAAATCTGAAGTTTATGATTCAGAAGATCTTTTTATTTTATTTTATTTTTTTAAATATATGGGGTACAATTCAGGGATAAGTATACAAATGAAATGGTCATTATGCATTTACCCTTGTCAGTGAGGTGTGCCTACCCCCCAGCAGGGAAACTCCCCTGGCAGTTTCCCACTACTGCCAATCCCTTTCTTATAGTATTACGATAGTTGTTCAAGGTTCGCTTATGAATGATAACATGTGATACTCAGTTCTTTGTTTCTGTGATAGATCACTTAGTATTATAGCCTCTAAGTCCATCTAATTTGCTGCGAAGTTCAAAATTTTGTCCTTATTTATGGCTGCATAATATTCCATCGCATATATGTACCACTTTTTAAATCCAGTCCTTTTTCGATGGGCAGCATGGTTGGTTCCATGTTTTTGCTATTGTAGTTAATGCATGTGCAGGTATATTTTTCGTAGAGTGATTTGAGTTCCTCCGGATATATTTCCAGTAGGGTGATTGCAGGGTCCTATGGGAAGTCAATTTTTAGATCTTTTAGGAATTGCCACACTGTTTTCCATAGAGACTGCAACAGTGTAGAAACATTCCCTATTTGCCGCATCCTCCCCAGCATCTGTTGTTTTTCTGAATTATTGATGATGGTCATCTTGACTGGAGTTAGGTGGCATCACAGTGTGGCTTTAATTTGCATTTCTTTGATGACTAGCGAGGCTGAGCATTTTTTCATGTATCTGTTGGCTGCTCATATGTTTTCTTTTGAGAAGTATCTATTCATATCTTTTACCCACTTTGTAATGGGGCTGTTTGGTTTTTTCTTTTTGGCATGTTTGAGTTCCTTGTAGATATTAGATGTTAGACCTTTTTTCAGATATACAGTTGGCAAATATTTTTTCCCTATCTGTGGGCTGTCTCCCCACTCTCTCAATAGTTTCTTAGGCTTTGCAGAAGATTGTCAATTTGTTGAGGTCCCATTTGTCTATCTTATCTCCTGTGGACTGTGCACTTGGGGATACCCAAACCAGGTAAAGATCCAAAAAAGAAAGAGAACTACAGGCCAATATCCTTGATAAACATAGATGCTAAAATTCTCAACAAGATTCTAACAAGACAAGGGTATCCAAATAGGAAAAGAAGAAGTTAAGTTATCCCTTTTTGCAGATGACATGATTCTATACCTCAAAAACCCAAAAGAATAAATCAAAAAATTAGCCGGGTGTGGGGAGCGCGCGCCTGTAGTTCCAGTTACTTGGAAGGCTGAGGCGGAAGGATCGCCAGAGCCCAGCAGGGCGAGGCTGCGGTGCCCGGGAGTGGCCACTACACTCCAGTCTGGGGGCTACTGAGTGAGACCCCAACTCAAAAAAAAAAAAAAAAGAAAGAATAGAGGAATTAGACTGGACAAAAGTAACTCATTTAAAATTATTGTGTATCCATGTAATTTTGTACATAGAAACACAATAAACACATGTGTAGTCCAGAAAACAATTCCTATAACACTCTGGGATTAATTGATAGATTAGTTAATTAACATTTCTTTGTTTCACTTCACAGCTACAGAAGTATAAGCCACTTGGCATGACATGTAAGTGATGAGAGGAATCATGGTAGAAACTATGACTAGGGAGGTAGGCAGTGCACAGTGTATGTTGAAACTTGTAGATCAGGCTAAGGTATCTAGGATTATTGTAAAATAAAGATGTTGTACATGGAAATACAATAAACATGTGCAGTACACAAAACAATCCCTGTAACACTCTGAGAACTGTGAAAAGCATATGTATATGTAAAGGTAGAGATCTATGTCAGAGTCAAATTATTGCACATCCTGACAGCTGGAGACAGCCTGTTTCTCTTTCTTCCATGTTGCTATTTAGCATTTGCCTTGTAGGAAAATGATGTCTGACCCTGCTTTGTTTGTGACTTTTTGTATGCTTCATTCTACTGGAGTAGTATGTTTCTTATACAAGGAAAAGTTATTCTTTTGGCTTTTGAAACAAATTACATATTTAGTAATTTTTAAAAACTTTCTTAGTTTTGCTTCTATGTAGAATGAGAATATTTCAAAGTGTTAAGTTGTACGTTTTAAACTTGAAGTTGATTGGCTATCTTTTTAAAACATACATCTTTTTTTTTTAACAAAGTGGCACTTAACTTTTATAATGCTAAAAAATTTGACAATCTTAAACATCTTAATCAGTTGAAAAAAAGTCATGGTCTTAAACTTTCTTCTGTCAATAATTTCCTACTCTGTAAGCAATGACTTTAATTCTTTTTGCTCTCCCTTGGCATTTAAATACATATTTTAAATGATGTGCTGTTACTGATATTCCTTATTACTTTTTTGATTTATAAGTTAAGATTCTTTATTAATTCACTGCAATGATGGCTGAGAATTTATTTTTAGTACTATTATAATGTCTTCTTTTTACCACATTTTCTCAATGTTAGAAAAATCAATAATCAATTTTCGTTAGATGACTGCCAATATAGGCAGTCTTTAAATCTAAGTTGTTCACTATAAAAATACATTTCCTACATTCTTTCTCGCATCATTTTCACATGTAAAACACATTTAATTTTTAAAAATGTTCGTTGATATTATCTGCTTGTTAGCAACCTTATTTTTTTTATCAGTTCATTCCCTCTTGCGTCCACCTTCCAAATGCAGTTGGAACTGGTAGCCCTTAGTCATCTGCACAACTGTCTTTTGGGTTCATTGTCTCATCCTTTTCCCTGAAAGGATCTATTATTTACTAGACCACAAGTCTTCATTTGATTAATTGATTGATTAGCTAATTAATATGTCTTTGTTTCCTTGGAGCATATCCTTCAGTAAATATCTAAGACAAGGTCCATGTAAGGACATTTTCATGAGTTTTTGTGTGTCTGAAAATGTTTCTTGTTTTTATAAAAACTTATCTGACTATATCTTTGTTCTATTTTACAATTTGATTTAAGTTTTGTTTGTATATGTAAAGTTGTTTTCCCCTCATAGCTGCAATAGCTTATAGAGTCATGTGGCTGATGAGAAATCTGATGCCATTCTCAATCTTCGTGATCTGATTTTCTCTGACAGTCTTTGGGCTCCTCTTATTGTGCCCAGTATTCTGAATCATAATGAAACCCCTTGATTTGTTGTATGAACTTCCAAGCAGAATACTTATAATGTTCTTAGATGGTTTATTCTGATTGAGAAGGTCCTTCACTTTCTTTTTTTATTCATCTCCAGAACTCCATTTAGTCAGATCTTAGGCCTCCTAAACAAATCCTCTAAGTCTCTCCTCCTTCTTTTTTAAAAATTTTATTTCACTTGTTTTTTTTACAAGGAGCTACAGAGATATAAAAATATATAGCCATACAGTCTAAAGCAATACTTAAATAAATACTCTTGTAGTAATATCCCAGAATAAGAAATGGAACATTACAAATAACCTAAAAGCTTTTGGATATTTCATTGAAGAATTATATGCACTCTAGGTTAAAGAAATTTGCTTCTATTCTTAGCTTCAGTGTCTTTTCCATTTTTTTTAGTGGATGTCCTACTGGAAATATATATATACTTTTCTCCTTTGCCATGCAAATATGCTTAATAACTTTTCTAATATTAATTATTTTTCTAATGCAACAAGACTGCATTCGTGAGACAAATGTAACATGGCTATTTTCATATGTTGTTATTTGGTTTAGTAAATGTTTTCTATAAGATCTTTCCTCCAAGAGCCATGGGTGGGATGTTGATAAATTTCCTTTCTCATACTATGTTTAAGTTGAAAACAAGTTAAGGTATGTTTCTTCTTAGCCTTTTCTCTAAGAACGTTTAGGTAATGTTGCAGTTACTTTGCACTGTATGGAGTTAGTTAAGCTGGAATATATTTCCCAGAATTCTCTTCTCTTTCTGGTTCCATTAAAGGGCAGGCTGTGAGAGAAATGTGTCGAATTTAGAGAAAAACCTGAAGCAGCAGCCCCTGCACTCTGAATAGGACACAAGACACCATTGCAACTTCACATACTTTTGCTGATTCATGGAAATGCTTAGGTATAACCTCACAAGAACATGAAAAGATAGTCCTAATTTTCTAAAACACCTAAAAAATGTTACCACCACAGCTGAGAGCCATTAATGCACATAGATGTTTTGGGGAATGTTCCATATGTATTTCCAAAGAAAATATATGCATTTTCTATATGTTGCATATACTGTACTAAATGTGTCCTTTAGATTAAGTTTGTTAAGTTTGCTATTCAAATTACCCATATCAGTTTGTCACAACAGTGGCATTACTACTGTCATTTTTTAAATATGTAAAAATATTTTAGCAGTCATAGAAATTTGGAATGCATTGTTGTCATTTAGTTAGTGGATTCCAGGAGTACTAGACATTCTTGCAATACCTAAGCGAGCACCCAGCAACAAAAAAAGTACGTCATGCTGCATGACTGAACCTAGATGTGATCTTTCTTTTATATATACAAAACATTTTGTCAGGATTTTATAATACATGAATTTTCCAAGCACACAATTACCATGAATACTGAGGAAAAACAAAGTCAACATTGAAAGACTGAACAGAGAGTCAGAAACAACCTGGGTCTTTGGCAGGTTCACTCAGAGATTAGTCAACTGATTCAGAAGTTGATCTCATTTGTATATCTGGTCATATGTATAATACATTTTCTTATCAATCAAGCTCATTTTAAGGTTTAAAAAAAATATGTGTAGCAAGAAGCAGCCTAAAAGTTAGACTCAAGAATTTTGATTGTGATTATCCATATTATATTATTGTTGTTATCATGAAAGATCATCTCCATTATATAATCTATTAGTAATATATAAAGGATATTATTCATATTTTACATTTATTTTTAATCTAAGCCCTTTAATAAACTTTCTAAATAGATCAAAGTATGATCTTTTATTTTCCAGTTGTATAATTATATACCTACAGATAATTATTCACAAATTTCTTAAACTGCATACTTGGAGCAAGTATTAAACATATCAAATGATTGTTAAACTTTGAGATTGTGATACTCTATATTTTAAAAGGATTTTTGTACTTTTCTAATTTTAAAACTATCTTTGAATTCTGCTACTAAAGTCTTACATGATCAGTGTTAGGGTGCATTGTGTCAAGGTGAGCCAGTACCACAGGAATAAAGCAAAGACTTGCAAAGATAAGGCAAACGAGTTTATTTCTGCTCAAGGAAGAATGGGGCCAGCACTAAGAGGTAGTGCAGCAAGGTGGGTGGAGAAAGGAGAACTTTTACAATTTTAGTCAAAGAGACACGGTAAAGAAAACTCTCCAGAAGCCACATTCCAAAGTATTGAGTCCTTGGTTGGTGTCGGCAGGGCAACCAGTCCTCTGACTTCAGGGCCTTCGGCCTCTGGTGATCTGGTGGACAGACAGGAAAGGCTAATTACAATTAGGTCTGTTTGATTCCGTATAGTTGGTAAACAAATGCCTAGAATAGACATACTTGGGAGATACAAACAATTATTAACTACCTCCAGAAAGCTGGTTTTGTCCTTGGCTAATGATTAGGAAGTGGGGAATGGGACAGACAGCTAGCAAAGTATGACAAAACTTAAGCAATGCTAAAATGGCTGTTCTTTAGCTAAGTTACTCTGTTTGACTTCACACTTTCAAAAGGTTGATGATCTTTTAGTACATTATATAATTAAGTTTATTTCTTTCTATTTTCTATTTTTGAGATCTGTTTTAATCAAGAAATCACAAATATTTTCTTTTTTATGTTCTATTTTTAATATTTGGTAATGGATTAAATCAATTTTCATGTTTTCTATGCCATGGAAAAGTTCAAGTAGCATCTATGCTTTTAAAATTACCAGCAGAATTAGTTTTATTTATAATTTTAAAGTAACTTTTATATTTCCCACAAGCTAATCATATGTTTAATTCCTTACTTTGTTTAATTTTCTCATTTTCTCTTAGTTGTAATAGCCAAAATTTTGTGTATATTTTTTCTTACTTTATTTTAAAAAGCCATATGTTAAATATATTTACTAATTTTTTATGTTTTTTAAAATTCCTTAACATGTCTTTATTTCATTATTTATACATAAAATATAGTTCATATTAATATACTATTTTAATAATCTTCTTAATGACTAATTTGTATAAATGTACTATAACTTGCTATTTGTTATTTTAGATTATTTATGATATATTTTTTGTGTGGGTTTTCTATTATATGTGACATTTTGATAAATATTATAAAAGCTTTTGTTAATTTCTCCGATTATTTCCTAAGGATAAATTTCTATTAAAAAATTACTACACTGATACTCTTTCTCATTCCAGTTTTGTAATGCATTTTCAAATTAATTGCCTATTGAAAATTTTGCATGATATCAATTAGCATGCACTCATAAGTTTGCTTTTGAAGCACATGAAAATAGATTCAGGTAATTTTTTTCCAACTACTATTACTTAAAAGTATAAATGGGACTAAGTTACCCTATATCTTTCTTCTTCAGTCTAGAAAACTGATTGAAAAAAATCTCAAAATTTTTTGGTTTTAGAATTCTCATAATGAGAAGAAATATAGTATATATGAAAACAGTAAATTTTGGCTCTATCTACAAAAGAAATAATTTAAGTGATTTAACATTGTTGTAAACTTTGAACTCTAACTTTTCTATAAAGCCATGCTTTCACTTTATTATACAACCAGAGAAAACGAAATTTATAGTTGTTCATGGTTTTCCTGAGAAGACTATCAGTAGGGAGAAGCAGAATTAGGCTTTTTAATGAAATTTAATAATCTTTCCTTGATGACTTTTAACTTTTTTTCTTGTTAAATTCTCTGTCCTCTCCAAGGACACTCTAACAGTAGAAAAGTACATTTTGACATAATATAGAATAATAAAGCATCCTTCTCAGCCTACACTGATTAGGCTTCCAGTTTTGTATATTGGAATGATGGCTTAGTATGATGGAATGTATTTTCTATTATGAAATACTCAACTGTTTCTATTTGTGTAGGTTGAAGGAAGAGATGGGAAGACATGAGTCCACTGACTTTGGAGTTAAGAATATCTGAGTTCAAATCTGTCTGCTATGTATTTACTTAGTGACATTGGAAGAGCTTAGCAATATTCTTAATTCTCGTGACAATTTAATATAAATGGATACATCTATACACACATGTATATACCAATTTACTTCCAAGCTGTTGATCATTACTTATGTAAGTAGGTCTTCACTATTAGATTAGTGTGTATGTGTGTGTGTGTGTGTGTGCATGCGTGTGTATATAGCATATGTGTTCACATGTGTAATTTAATAGGTTTGGAAGAATATGCATATACAACAGACATTTCTTCTAAAGAAGAAAGCTTATTAATGGGAACCTGGATTCAAACTTCAACCGCACTATCCATTAGCAGCATTACTTTGTTTTTTGTTTGTTTGTTTGTTTGTTTTGAGTTGGAGTCTCACTCTGTTGCCCAGACTGGAGTGCAGTGGCCGCTTCCGGCCACCGCAGCCTCGACCTGCTAGACTCCGGCAATCCTTCCGCCTCAGCCTTCCAAGTAGCAGGAACTACAGGTGCGCGCTACCATGCCCGGCTAATATTTTGATTTATTGTAGAGATGAGGTCTCGCCAAGTTGCCCAGGCGGGTCTCGAACCCACAGGCTCAGGCAATCCACTCACCTCAACCTCCCCAAGGCACGGGATTACAGGCTGAGCCACTGAGCCCGGCTAGCAGCATTATTTTGGACAGGTAACTTAATTGCTCCTTTGTTAGATGTACTACTCATCTGCATTCTCTACTCCAGCCAGTTGAGGAAACTAGTTGGGCAAAACTGAGTTGGTGTTCTAGAACAGATTCTTTATCTATTCCAAGTCTTTATTATACTACAGCTAACCATCTCATTATGTACACTGCTAAGACTGAGGAAGAATGCAAAATGGCAAACACTTCTCTGTCTCTCATTGTAATTACTAAGCATACCACATATCTTTTTAACATCGGTACTAAATTACGCTTATTTAAATTTCTTATTTCTGACTAGCAATACTGCTATAACAACAATAAGACATTTTTTAAAATTATGTAATGGTCTGCTTAGAATATATATCAAACCATTTCTGCAAAGCGCTGTGTGGACCAGTCCCCAAGAGACATCTGTGTTGAATGAAGAACTCCCTGGAACTATCAATATTTTTTGTTTTGTTTCAGTAGTTTTTTGTCTATCCTTTTTTTCCCCCTCATAATCTTTACTTGACGCAAATTACACTGAATTCACAATTAGAATTATTCTACTCTTCCCAACACAATAGTGGAAAAGAAGTAAAGTGTATAACAGCATATTGTCAATTCACAGTTATAGTAATGCTTGTGAATGTGGCATCTAAATGCCTGACGGCTGTTTGCCTATGTGATTATTTAGAATTATATTTTACATTGCTTTTCTGTAATGTCTATCAACAGGAAGACTAGAATGAAAAATTTAACTCTGAATAAATTTTCTACTAAAATTTTGCAGGAAACTAATAAGGTCATTGTTATTTCTATTATCACAAAGTATGTCTGTCTGATTCCGAGATTAAATCTCTGCCAGAAAAATCAATCTCCCAACTCTCCATTACCTTCTAAAGATCAGTCTTTTACATTTCTCCTCTCCCATCTTCCACTTCTTCTTCCTTTAGTAAATTGTATTTTATGTACAAACTGTATTATTTACTTCCTAACTATTGTTTATTATGTAACTATGTTTTCACTGTTTAATTGATATATTTTTCTTTAACTGTGGAAAATTATTTGGGTATATTGGATTGGGATGAAATGCATCATATCTTCCTATTAAATTTAAAGTGTGTGTGTGTGTGTGTGTGTGTGTGTGTGTGTGTGTAAAGTTTCCAGGAAGAAATTAATATTGTTCAAAAATTGGCTATATATTTATCCCTGAGAGATTCAGAAGTCAGGGTAATTTCTATTGTCTATAAATGTAACTTCTTTGTTGAATATCATAAATGAAGCTTTGCTTTAAACATCATTAGTTATTAAATTTCATAAAAGGCGCTCTATATAGATAACATTGCAAACATACTCTTAAAGGGCAATTGTATAATTTTTATTATAAATTTTAAATATATATATATATATA
>CAUYQG010079269.1:0-21910 GCA_963574415.1 Tarsius wallacei | reverse complement strand
TTAGTAGATTTCTTGAAGAGATAGATATTCCTTGGGTATATGCCCTTAGGGCCATTTCCAGACACTATACATCAGGGGTCCCCAACCCCTGTTAGAAACTGGGCCACACAGCAGGAGGTGAGTGGCGGCCAAGTGAAGCTTCGTCTGGAAATGGCCCTAAGGGCATATACCCAAGGAATATCTATCTCTTCAAGAAATCTACTAAGATTCAGTAAAAAAAGGCGAGAACCTGTAGTATTTGAACCAAGACTACTCCCTCCTTCCCCACTCCCAGCTGAGTAAGATGGGAACTCCACTCCAAGAACACAGGACTTCTTTCTACCCAGTTCCCAGAAGGGCCAGGACATTAGTATTTCTCAACCTGCCTCCAGCTAAGCTCTGGCCTAATGTGGCTGAGAAGTGGGGTCTCCCTTCCTTCACCCATCCCTCTGGTGAGAAGGAAGCTCTGTCATGAACATGGTACCACTGAAAACGCTGGGGCCTTAATCTCCCTTGCCCTGGATAGTAATGGATTAGTTCTACTTTGGGAGAAGCCAACTGAGAATACTTGAGGCTACTGCGCATCTGTCACTCAGGTCCTGATGTGAGGAGGGTGTCACTTAGAGAGAAGCAGGCCATTCATACCCACTCCCAACTACAGAGTTTTGGCTTAGAGTCGCCCCAGAGAAAAGCACCATAAAACAGATAACTCTTAATCTCTTCCCTAAGGAACTGACTTTGTTTGCTACATAGGGTAAAGAAGTTCAAGCTTAAGGACATTCTTAAAAACAGTGGAGGTTATGGTAAAAGGCAATTGAGAAGAGATTGAGTAGTGATGCAGGCCAAACTGTAGGCCAGATAGTTTGCAAGAGAGAACTTGGTAAAGAAACAGCTGGGAGATGTCCTCTGGGGTCAGAACAAATTGCCAACACTTAACATAAATACACTTACCTATTGCTTCAAAGGAGCTCTAATTTGATTGGGTTGATCTGTAGAGCTCTGTCTAGGGTATTGTTGAAAACAATAAAGCAATCAGCATACACTATCATCTCAGGATAACTGTGGACACACACAACTGTATCCTTGAGGACCAACATCACAGGTTTAACACGGGTGAGGAGTAGATAGACTTCAGTAAAATAATCCAACCAGTCACTAAACAAATGACAGTAATAAGCCCTGAGAGGAAGAGGGTGGGGCACTGTATCCATAGTTGCTACAGTATACAGTTGGCCTTCCATATCCATGGGTTCTGTATTTGTGAAATAGATCATTTTATGATGCTGATATTACCCTGATGTCAAAACTAGACAAAGAATCACAAGAAAACTGCAGTCCAATTTCTGTTATCAATGTGGACACAAAAATCTTCAACAACATACTAGCAAACTGTATTTAGCAACACATAAAAATGATTATGCAACAGCACTAAGTGGAGTTTATCCAAGAAATGCAAGGTTGGCTTAACATCTGTGGTATTATGATATAATATGAAATATATATTTGGTCTCTGCTCCCAGGCTCCTGGCACAGAACTCCTAAAACCCATGTAGATAGGGGCACTAGGCGAATCAGAACCTTTTGTTCTGATGTTTGATCTTTGACCCCAGTTCCTGACACATAGCTCCTAAGAATTTTATAATTTCCTGAGTACTAGGAGCATCTGATATTTAAATCCCTCAGAATTTCCTGGGTCATAGGAGCATATTTTATTCTAGTGAGGTGACTCTTGGTAGGATCCTGGATAGCCTTAGGATGGGGGCTGGTTGCCAGAGGAACCAACCATGTAATTAGAGGATTGAGACTTTAATTCCACTACGTACCTTACCCCAACTTCAGGGAGGGAGGAGGGACTGAGGATTGAATTGGTCACCAATGGCCAATTGTGTAGTCAATCACACCTGTGTATTGAAGCCTCCAAAAAACCCCAAAAGAACTGGGTTCTGGGAGCTTCTGAATAGCAGGACATGTGGAAGGGCCTGGAGGGTGGCTCTCCCAGAGAGAGCATGAAAGCTCCACACCACTTCTCATATGCATTGTCCTAAGCATCTCTTCTATCTGGCTATTAATCTATATCCTTCATAATATCCTTTATAATAAATGGGTAAGTAAAATGTTTCCTTGAATTCTGTGAGCTGCTCTAGCAAATTAATGGGTCCCAAGGAGGTAGCTGTGGGAACCCTCAATTTATAGTCTATAGTCGGTCAGTTAGAAGTATAGGTGACAACCTACTACTTGTTATTGGCATATGAGGTGGGGGACAGTCTTGTGGGGCAGAGGCATCAACCTATGGGATCTGATATCTCCAGGTAGACAGTATCACAATTGAATTGGAGGATGTCCAGCTGGTGTGCACTGGAGATTTGCTTGGTTGGTATGTGTGTGTGGGGATTTCCCCACACATTTTGCTGACCAAATGGTGAAGTGCTTTGTGTTGTCTAGAGTATGAGTAGGAAGAAACACTTTGTTTTGTTTTCATATCTTTTTAAAAATTATTATTTTAAAGATGTGGGGTACAATTCAGGGTTAGGTATTGTTTTCCTATTTTTAACAACATCCAAAAATCAGTTACTGTAATACATCATATTAGTAGAGTAAAAAACAACAAAACAAAAAACACATACTTGGCCAGGCTCGGAAGCTCAGCCTGTAATCCCGCGCCTTGGGAGGCTGAGGTGAGTGGATTGCCTGAGCCCGCGGGTTTGAGACCCGCCTGGGCAGGCGAAACCTCGTCTCTACAATAAATCAAAAAAAAAATTAGCCGGGCGTGGTAGCGCACGCCTGTAGTTCTGGCTACTCGGAAGGCTGAGGCGGAAGGATCGCCGGAGCCCAGCAGGTCAAGGCCGCTTCCGGCCACCGCACTCCAGTCTGGGCGACGGAGTGAGACTCCAACTCAAAAAAAAAAAAAAAAAAGTAACAGTATAAGTTAGGGATATGTGGTTAACAATTTGACCTGTGTGTAATTGTTGAAGCTGAATGACAGTCAATTGGTTTCATCATACCATTCTTTATACTTTTGCAAGCATTTGACTTTTTTCATAATAAAATACAAAATAAACAAAATTCATTACAATTGCCCATTGATATGCTTGGGAGATTGGTTCTAGAAGATCCTACTGGGATAAAAAAGAAAAAACCAAACACCCGTGGATGCTCAAGTACTTTATTTAAAATGGTGTAGTGTAGCCGGGCTTGGTGGCTCAGCCTGTAATCCTGAGCTTTGGGAGGCTGAGGTGAGTGGATTGCCTGAGCCCGCGGGTTCAAGACCCACCTGGGCAACTTGGCAAGACCTCATCTCTACAATAAATCAAAAATTAGCCAGGCGTGGTAGCACGTGCCTGTAGTTCCAGCTACTTGGAGGACTGAGGCGGAAGGATCGCCAGAGCCCAGCAGGTCGAGGCTGCGGTGGCCGGGAGCGGCCACTGCACTCCAGTCTGGGCGACAGAGTGAGACTCCAACTCAAAAGAAAAAAAAAAAAAAGAGGAAAAAAAGAAAAAAATTAAAAAAAATAAAATGGTGTAGTGTTTGCATATAACCTATGCACATTTTCATGCATACTTTAAATCATTTCTAGATTACTTATCATACCCAATACAATGTAAATGCTATGCAGTTATTATACTGTGTGTTTTTTTGTGTTATTTTTATTGCTGTATTATTGTTTATTTACTTATTCAAATATTTTCTATCTATAGTTGCTGAATCTTTATTTTTTAAATTTTACTCTATTATGAAGATGTGGGGTAAAAGTGAGGATTAATTACATAAATAGGCTGGATTTTGGGCTTCTAAGTTACTCTCACTCCCCTGACAGTGGACCAGGCACCCTTTGAATTGTCTTGTGTTCCCGCCCTTCCTTCCTCCCTCCTCCATGCAGTGCCCTGTGACTGCCGATCCCTCCTTTGTGCTAATGTGACTAATGTTCAGGGCCCACTTATGAGTGAGAACATGCAATATTTAGTCCTTTGTTTCTGTGATAGTTCACTTAGTATTATGGTCCCCAATTTGCTCCGAAATCCATGATTTTGTTCTTTATTACGGCTGCATAATACTCCATTGTGTATATGTACCATATTTTCCTCATCCAATCCACTTTCGATGGGCAGCACGGTTGGTTCCTTGTTTTGCTAGGAATAGTGTGCCAATAAACATGCAGGTGTCCTTTTGATAGAACAATTTATGTTCCTCTGGGTACATTCCCAGGAGATGAATTGCTGAGTTGTATGGAAGATAAATTTTTAGTTCTCTTGGGAATCGCCATACTGTTTTCCATAGCGGCTGAACTAGCTTGCCCTCCCACCAACAGTGTAGAAGTGTTATCTCTGCACCTACACCAGTATCTGGTTTTTATTTATTTATCTTTTTATGAATGATGACCATTCTTACTGGAGTTAGGTGCTGTCTCATTGTAGTTTTGATTTGCATTTCTCTGATGATTAGTGAGACTGAGCAGTTTTTCATGTGTGTGTTGGCAGCTTGTATGTCATCTTTTGAGAAATGTCTATTCATGTCTTTTGCCCACTTTTTAATGGGGTTTTTTTTTGTTGTTTAATTTTTTTCCTTTTACTTTGTTTGAATTTCTTGTAGATTCTGGATCTTAGGCCTTTAACAGGTGAATAATTTGAAAATACTTTTTTTCCCATTATATGGGTTGTATTATCACTCTCTTGATGGCTTCGTTTGCTGTTCAAAAGCTTCTCATTTTGATGAGGTTTCATTTGTCTGTCTTAGCTGTTGTGGCATTAGCTTTTGGGGACTTGGTCATGAATTAACTGTCTACTACGATGTGCATAAGGGTGCTTCCTACATTTTCTACTAGGATTCTTATAGTTTGAGGTTTAATGTTTAGGTCTTTGATCCATTTTGAGTTGATTTTTTTTTGTATATCATGATAGGTAGGGGTCCAGTTTTATTCTTTTGCATGTGGTCAGCCAGTTTTCCCAGAACCATTTGCTAACTATGGTCTCCTTTCCCCAGTAATTGTTATTGGTGGCTTTATCAAGGATGAGTTGGTTGAGAGACTGTTTTTGCTTCCAGAATCTCCTGTTCAATTGGTCTATGTGCCTATTCCTGTACCAATTCCAGGCTAGAACTGGAGCCTTTTGGTTGCTGTAGCCTTGTAGTAAAGTTTAAAGTCTGGAAATGTGGTATCTCCCAATTTGTTCTTTTTTTCTCAGAATTGTTTTGGCTATTCATGCTCTTTTTTGCTTCCATATAAATTTCTGTATTGTTTTCAGGGCTGAGAAGAATGATGTTGATAATTTAATGTGTATTGCATCGAATATGTGGATTGCCTTGGGTAGGATGAACATTTTGACAATATTTTTTCTTCCAATCCATGAGCATGGAATATTTTTCTATTTTTTGTGTGTCATCCTTGATTTACTTGAGCAGCTTTTTGTAGTTCTTGTTGTAAAAGCTTTTCGTTTCTCAGGTTAGGTGGTTGCCAAGGTAGTTCATTTTTTTGTGTGTGTGTCTATTGTGAATGGGATTGTACTTTTTATTTGGTTCTCTGCCTGCTTGTTGCTGGTGTATAGAAATGCAACTGTCTTTTACAGATTGATTTTATAACCTGAGATTTTACCAAAGTCATTTGTTAGTGTGAGGAGAACTTGACAGACTCCCTAGGATTTTCAAGGTGTAGAATCATATTGTCCACAAAGAGGGATAGCTTAAATTCCTCATTTCTTATCTGGATACCTCTGAGTCCTTCTCTTGCCTGGTTGCTCTGGCTAGGACTTGCAGCCCTATGTTGAGTTGGAGGGGTGAGAGTGGGTATCTTTGTCTTGTTTCCTGTCTTAGGGGGAATGCTTCCAAATTCTGCCCATTGAGCAAAATGATGGCTGTGGGTTTGTCACAGATGGCTCGTACTGTTTTGAGGAATGTTTTTTCTATGCTTAGGTGCTCAAGGTTTGTTTTTTTTATCAAGAAGGTTATGCTGGATTTTGTCGAATGCTTTTTGTATGTCTAATGATATAATCATGTAGTTCTTGGTTTTACAACCAGTAATGTGCTGAATTACCTTTATGGTCTAGAAAATGTTGAACCAACTCTGCATCTCTGGAATGAAGCCCACCTGGTCATGATGGATGATTCTTGAGATGTGTTGTTGGATCAGATCTGCTAGACTCTTGTTGAGGATTTTTGCATCTATGTTCATCAAGGAGATTGGCCTGTAATTCTCATTCCTTGTTGGGTCTTTGCCAGCTTTGGGTATCAGTATGATGTTAACTTCATAAAATGAGTTTGGGAGAATTCCATCATTCCTGATTGCCTGGAATACTTTCAATAAGATTGGTATCAGCTCCTCCTTTTGTGTCTTTTAGAATTCAGCTGGAAAGCCATTGGGTCCAGGGCCCTTTTTGTTGGGAATCTTTCTTTCTTTCTTTCTTTCTTTCTTTCTTTCTTTCTTTCTTTCTTTCTTTCTTTCTGTCTCTCTTTCTTTTCTTTTAAATTATAGAGATGTGGAGTATAAATAAGGATTAACTACAGAAAGTAGACTGCATGCAAGTGAAGTCTGGGCCTCTAGCTGGCCCTCACTTCCCCTGGTTTAGGACCAGGTACCCTCTGTGTTGTTACATGCCCCCATTCTCCCCCAGCAGTGCCCAGTGACTGCCTCTCCCTTCCTTGTCTTAATGTGACTAGCGTTCAGGGTTCACTTATGAGTGAGAACCTGCAGTATTCAGTTCTTTGTTTCTGTGATAGATCACCAAGTATGATGATCTCTAACTCTATCCAATTCGCTGTGAAGTCTGTTATTTTGTTCTTTATGACTGTGTAATACTCCATCATGTATGTATAGGTGGGAGATTTCTTATGACTGAGTTGATTTCCTGAATTATTATTGGTCTGTTTAGAAATTCAGTTTATTTTTGTTTCAATCTTGGGAGGTGTGTCAGAAAGTTCTTCATTTCCTTTTGGTTTTCTAGTTTATTTGCATACAAGTGTTCATAGTAATCTCTGATAACCTTATTAATTTCTTCAGTGTCAGTTGCGACTTCACTTTTGCATTTCTAATTGTGTTTATTTGGACTTTGTTCTTTTCTCTCTCTCTGTCTCTCTTTCTCTTTTTTTCAGTCAGTCTGACCAGGAGCTTGACAATCTTATTTATTCTTTCAAAGAACTAGTTTTTGTCTTGTTGAAACTTTTTATATTTTTGTCTTCTGTATTATGCAATTGTGATTTTATTCTGGTGATCTGAATTCCTCTTCTGAATTTAGGATTCAGAAGGTCTTGCCTTTCCATCTCCTTTAGATGTGATGTTAGGCTGTCTACTTGTGATCTTCCTGTTCTCTTGAGGTATGTGTACAATGCTATGAATATTCCTCTTCACACTGCTTTCATGGCATCCCAGAGCTTCTAAGATGTGTCTTTGTTTTCCTTTGCTTCCAGGAATCTTTTTATTTCTGTCTTGATTTCCGTGTTTAACCAGAAGCACTTCAGTAGCATGCTGTTTAGTATCTATATTTTTGTGTGTTTTGGAGGGATCTTGTTGATGATATTTATTTTTATTCCACTGTGATCGGAAAAGATGCATGGTATTATTTTGATCTTTTGACATTTGTTCATGCTTGATTTGTGTCCAAGAATGTGATCAATCTTGGAGCATGTTCTATGTGGTGATGAGTAGAATGCCTATTCTGTAGATGTTGGGTGGAATGTTCTGTAGATGTCTATTAAATCCATTTGATGGAGCATAAAGTTAAGGTTCTGGACCCCCTTGTTGGTTTTTTGCCTTGATGATCTATCTAGAGCTATTAGTGGGGTATTTAGGTCTCCAACGATGATTGTGTGAGAGTCAGTGTCCTCTCTTAATTTACTTAGTAGTTGTTTTATAAAACCTAGACTTCCTGTATTGGGTACATACATGTTTAAGATGGATATTTCTTGCTGATGGTTTGAGCCTTTTATCATTACATAATGTCTTTCCATGCGCTTCTTAACTTTTGATGGTTTGAAATCTGCTTTGTCTGATATCAGAATATCAAAATTTGCCTGAAAAACCATTTTCCAGCCCCCAACATAGAGCCTGTGTGTGTCCTTTGCAGTGAAGTAAATTTCCTGGAGGCAGCAAACTGTTGAATCATGCTTCTTTATCCAGTTTACTACTCTATGTCTCTTCAGTGGCACACTTAGTCCATCTGTGTTTAAGTTGATTATTGAAACAGGAGAGTTTATCCCTGTCATAGGGCTCTCGGAGTTTGCTTTGTTTCTTTTTTACTTTTGTGTTTATATATGTGTGTATTTTCATTTTTGTGGGTGCTCTGCATGCTCTGTTTCCTCTGTGCTTGCCTGTACTTTTGTGATGGGCAAGACCCCCCCCTTTTTTTTTTCTGTGTTCATTACCATCTTAAGTCTCTACTGGAAGTCGGTTATGGAGGCAGCATATTCTCTTTGTGATTGGATGTCTGGGAAGAATTTTAATTCTCTGTCACTGATGAAGCTTAGCTTGGCAGGGTAAGAAATTCTGTCTGGGATTGTCTATCTTTAGGAACATTAAAAATTGGACTTCAGTCTTTTCTAAGTTGTAGTGTTTCTGCTGATAAGTCTGCAGTGACTCTGATGAGTCTTCCCTGGTAGGTAGTCTGACCTTTCTCTCTTGCTTCCTTTAGGATTTTTTATTTTATGCTTACTTTGTGACGGTAAATTACTATGTGTCTTGAGGATGGTCTTCTCATGTAATACCTTGCAGGGGTTCTCTTGCACTTGAGTGATTGTCTCTCTAGTGAGATGTAGGCTGTTTTCTTGGATTACCTCATGGAATGTTTGTTCCAGGCTGTTCTCATTTTCCCTATCTGCCTCAGGGATACCAATCCGGTGTAGATTTGGTTTCTTGACATAGTCCCACATCTCTTGGAGACTTTGCTTCTACTTTTTGAGCTTTTTTTCTATGTTTTTGACAAACTGGATTAATTTTGTATTTTTTTTTTCTTTTTTGAGTTGGCGTCTCACTCCGTTGCCCAGACTGGAGTGCACTGGCCGCTCCTGGCCACCGTAGCCTCAACCTGCTGGGCTCCATTGATCCTTCCACCTCAGCCTTCCGAGTAGCCAGAACTACAGGCATGCTCTACCACGCCCGGCTAATTTTTTTTTTTATTATTTATTGGAGAGATGAGGTTTCGCCTGCCCAGGCGGGTCTCGAACCCGTGGGCTCTGGCAATCCACTCACCTCAGCCTCCCAAGGCGTGGGATTACAGGCTGAGCCACCGAGCCCGGCTTAATTTTGTATATTATTCTTCAAACTCAGAGATTCTTTCCTTTGCTTGGTTGATCCTCCTCCCTATGCTTGCTACTTTGTTTTTGATTTCCCAAATGAAGTTATTTATTTCTATTATTTCAGAATAGGCTTTTATTTTAATTTGCTAGCTCCACTTTTACTTGCTATATGGCTTTAGTGAGCTTTACTTCTAGTTTCTTTTGGTTCTATTCATTTTAGCCATCCAATCTCTGAGTTCTATGACTATCATCTGAGGAAGATCATTTTGTAGGGTTTCCATTGTTTGAACTGCAATAACTGTTTTATCGGACTCCATCTTTTTAGTACTCTGTAGGTTGCCTATTTTTTTGTTGGTTTTTCCTCATTTGTGCCAGGCGTCTCCTCCCTTTCTGTAATTCCTCTTTATTTTTAGTTGCTCTGAAGCTAATCAATGACTCTGTTCTATGGTTCAATATAGGTCACTTAGGGGGGTGGTGCATGCACGTCTGCTCCTTGCTCCACTCTGTGGTAGGATAATGTCATTGTAGATTTTTCTCTCCCACTGCTAAACTAGTCAGACCAACTTTCAGCCTCTATTGCTAGCACTCTGCAGAGACCAAGTTGGAGAATTGGCACCCAACCCCATCTTCTATCTGTGGTTTGCAGCCAAGAGCTTTCTCACCAAGAAAGCCTTCAGGTGTCTTTCATGTCACTCCATCCCGTTCAAGTCCACACTCTGCTCTTGAAAAAGAGTGAGTCACTTTTCAGGCAGATTTAGCCTGCCTGGGAACTGGTTGCCTGGAGGCTAGTGCACAGGTTTTGTTTCCTATTCCACTTGGACTCCAGTTGCCCACTGCTGTGCCCTGACCAGGACTCCTTCCATGTGGAATTGACAACTTGTGCATGACTGGGATGGGTAAACTGATTTAAAGTGTCTTAGAATCACGCATCCCCTCCTTCACTGGGCAGGGTTTCAGTGCCTGTGTGAGTCTGGTGCACAGTAGGGAATGTAATGCCTGGAGTCCCATGTCTGCCTTTGCTTTCTGATCTCTGCTGGGTGCAGGGTATGTCACTCATCCAAAAGTGTTTGTGGTGTCTCTATTTATTAGCAGCTGGATTCCTCCTCTCTGCCTTGATTCATGAGAGAGGCACTGATCTTCTGATCTATGGTGCTCCATCTTAGATGCCATTTGGTTGCATCTTTAGATGCAAAACCTGTAAATATAGAGGACTGGCTGTATATTCTGTAATAATAATAATTACTCTAAAAATATTATATAAGAATCTTTGTCTCAAGTTACCCTTCCTAGAATGAATCTATTAACTATTTAATTTTTTGCCAATGTAATTGTAAAAAATGGTGTGTTGTGTACATTTGTAATTCTTTGATTATTACATTTACTATATATTTTTCATTCCTAATTTTTAAATTTATTTCCTCATGTCAGTAGTCCTTGATTCTTTTTCTTTTCTGCATCTACCATCTTTCTTGGTTCTGTTGGAAAAAAATAAAACAATATTACTAGGTGATTTTTTGGGGGGTGCTGTTTACAAAATATTGTGTACAAAGAGTTGTTGTACATTGACTCAAAGCAACAGAGCAATTCTGTGGGTTAAGCTTCATTACTATCTACACTTTATAAATTAGGAGGCTAAAATTTCGTATAATTATGTAACTTGCCAAAGGTCATACAGTGAAAAAGGAGCCAAGGATTTACATTGCCCTCTGACTCCAATCAGAAATCTTGGCTACTCTATGCTTTCTTTTTAACATTTTCATATTTCTTCCATTTTCTCTAGGATCACTCTGATATCCTAAGAAAAGTTTCTTCCTCTTACTTTATTTCTTCAATTTGACTTTATTCTATGCTTGCTTTTTAATCACAAAGTGTAAAGACAATATAAATGCAAATATGAATCCTTTTATAAAACTGTATGGTATAATGCTTGGTATTATTGATTGTAAAGTCATTATCTGGGATTAAATATTGAATGCGTCATTTATGAGCTATATACCCTTGAGCAAACTAATAAAATGACTGTTTTAATTTTTCTCATCTATAAAATGGGACAACAAAGTACAAAATACACTGTTTACTTGAAGAGCAAATTAAGAAATTAAGAAGTGTTTAGTCCAGGGATTAGTACAAAAGTAATGCTTAAAAAGCATAGAAAGTCTTTTCAAAAATATCAGAAGTATAATTCATCATTATGCAAAATTATGAACTTCTTCTCTAAGCTTCTTTGGCGGGCAGCCTCTAAAATAGGCCCAATGATCATCACATCCCGGTGACGATAGCGTTATTTGATCCCTTCCCCTAATGTAACTTGCTTCTAAACAATAGCATATGGCAACATTGAAAGGGTCAAACTACTTTAATTAAGTTACAAAAAAATGGCTGTTTTCACCTTGCAAACATTCTCTCTCTCGTGTATGCACACACTCTCTCTTTCCCTGCCTCCATACACACACAGATTGGCTTTGATGGAGCTAGCAGCCATGTTGGAGGGTTTTACATGGCACAAAACTCAAATCAGTCTCCAGGCAACTGTGAGTGACTGAAGCCATCAGTCCAAGAACCATCAAGAAATCAAATCCCTCCAACAACCACACAAGTGAGATGAAAACGTTCTTCTTCTTCTGAGCCTTTAGAAAAAGTTCAGCCCTGACTGACATCCTGACTGCATCTTATAAAAGACCACGAAGTAGAGGGCCAAGCTAAACTGTACCCAGATTTCTGGCTCTGAGAAATTGTGACACAGTAAATGTATATTGTTTTAAGTGAAATTTCATTTTAAGTTATTGTGCAACAATAGTTAACTAAAGAAGTTCTTTACATTTTTACTTGTGATAATACCATTTAACGTGTTTATTTATTTTATCTAACTTACAAATCTGTAAGCAACGAAAGTGCATAATCTATATAGAATTCATTTTTCTAGGTCAAATTTTGATGGATATTTTAATGAATGCATGAACAATTGTTGTAGTATTGGCTTCTTCCTTCACCTGAAGAACTTAAACTACTCCTAGATATACAATTCAACTTCCAGAGCATTCTTCATTAGCATTATGCTTCATAAGACACCTGTTATGGAGTCATGGCACAAAACCTGTTCTCTATTTACGTGGGTGGAATGCACAGTGAACAAGAAGCAGTGATCAACTTAAGCATGCAACTTAACTTGAATCAATATAAAACCTCTTCCTTTAGTGTGTCTTAAATATTTTTATTCAATAGTAATTAAGTCCTGCTCCTATTGCACAAAATCTCCCATGCACGTGGGTCTTTGATATATTCGATCTCAATTGTTATACGACATTGCTTAAAGAAAGAAAATCACAAGCTCAGCTCTTCAAAATTTTCTCGGCAAATACAAGACATAACTTTTGATAGAACAATCTAACATAAAATTTAATTGTAGTATAAAATTTTGTCACTTTTGTTTTAAGTGATTCAATTTTTTGTTGGAAATTATGTCCAGCAATAACTATAGTGCCCAGCAGATTGTGGACACTTGGTATGCATCTGTTGAATTCAACACATCGATTTACCTTCTTTCACATATTCTTTTTCTAATAATATTTCCTTATGATAGAATATGCCACTTCACTGAGGTATTAGCAAATTGTCTTACTAGAATAAAGAAACATTCCTAATTCAACAACAGAAACATATATATTATGATATTTTGGTACAGATACTAAGAAGAAACTATTTCATCAATGAACTAAAATAAAATTTTATTAAAACAGTAGTGTTCTATTGAAAATGGAATAACTTACAAATATAAGATTTATGTGCTTATAAATGATTAGAAATTTTACTCTCTTATTTCTATTTTAATTTTTTTTTAATTCGAGTCTCACTCTGTTGCCCAGTCTGGAGTACAGTGGCATGCTCACGGCCACCCCAGCATCGAACTGCTGGGCACCAGCGATCCTTCCACCTCAGTCTTCCAAGTAGCTGGAACTACAAGCACACGCTACCATGCCCAGCTAATTTTTTGATTTATTGTAGAGATGAGGTCTTGCCAAGTTACCCGGACTCTTTTTGAACCTGTGGGTAGAGGCAATCCCCTCACCTTGGCCTCCCAAAATGCTGGGATTACATGCTTGAGCCACTGTGCCCGGCCTCTTATTAATTATTGTAAATTCAGATGCATTTCTTATTGGTTACATTGACAGATAACTTCAGCCCAAGGGCCATGGTGTTTTCAGTGACCCTGAGCATTATGTCCTTGCTTCCATATGTTTGGGAATGGAGTTTTCCTCAAATTTCTCTTGCTCCTACACATACTAAGATAGAATTCATCTTTTGACTTAGTAAACAAATACCAATATTCAAATTTATAAAAATAGTGTGCCCTACTGAATAAATTTGACTATCTAATAACAGGTAACTAGCGTATTTTAATGTGTGTCAGTTTTCAAATTTGTGTTTCTTTTGAATCCCTAATGTTGAATTTGATCATTTTATTCAGATGTTAGAGATTTTAACCCTTCTTATTTCTCTCCATAAGTTATTTGCCAATGCTATATAGAAAGATACGTTTTTGACAACGTGACTAGCTGGATTCCCTGTGGTAAAATGATGTTTCTTTCTGGCTGAAGTATTGTCTTTTTCACTTTAGTTTTGCTGAATGTTTATTTACAGCTAGGGAAGACTTAGACAAAGTGAACAAATAACAAGTCAATGTTAGTGTCATGATAGACTACTACAAAGCATTGTTTTCTATCACTCTAAGAGACTCAAATTTACTAATATATACATATTTATTAAATAAAATAAAACTTCACAATCCAAAACCTAGTCAATTGCATTTTATTTCATCTGCCATTACAAGAATATTGTCAGTTATGCCACTGTAATTTCTACCTATGAAACAGGGTGAACTTGTGAAAAGTAGCAGCAAAAAATATATGTGAATACCACCTGAACCAAATTCCCAGAAACTATAGTAAATATTCTATTTAAGACTGTATATGACTAAACTTTATTAGACTTGAACGGTATTCTGGGTAATTGTCCAGTAATAGCTTTTGCTAAATTATACAAAGCCTTTACTTTACTTAACAGAGAACACAGACTCCCCAACCTCTAATATTATCATCATTCAAGATAACGAGCAGCACAAACCATTCTATTACCAATCTAAAAGCAATAAATGTCAAAGTAAAGAAGTATGCAATATTCTGGCCTGAAAGAACAAAGGACAAAAGTAATGATAATACCTCTTATATTGCAGCTGTTATATCATGCATAACAAATGATGCTATAATTGTAGACAGTGTTATTTTAACAGGTTATAAGGAGAAGATAGTGGAGGAGATGAGGGTGTTTTGATGATTGCTATGAAAAATGCTTCAAGTGTGTTAATTTAAAACAGCCAGCAAGAGGAGGATATCATTTTTAGAGTGGGTTTGATTTTAGTACTTTGATTCATATAAGCTGAAGACATCAGTGTTTGATTAACAATCTAATTCACTGTATTAGTAACTTCAAGGCAGTTGTAGAACAAGACCTAATACAATATATTCTTTTCCAACTAGGTAATCATTAGAAGGAACAGGAGGTAAACAGTTTCCTAACTGGTCATCTCAAACTAGCTAGTGGAAACCAATGTGGAAGGGCAAAGTGTGTTAAGTAAACAAAATCATGGTTCCCTGAATACAGAACAAAAACATAATAGTGATGTCATCTATAGCTCACATGTGTCTGTGTCTTTGTGAGCGAAACAGTTTTCAGGACTGCAGAGAAATGCCACTAATGCTACAAACAAGGAGATCCAGCTCAAGCACTGACTCCTTTTTTGACCAGCATATAAAACTATTATTCAAATACATTTTTGAATGAAAAGAAGCATGAAGATTTTGTAGTCAGCATAAATTACATAAAACACAAGGATAGCTAAGAGGTTCTGACTTATCTGAAGTTTTCCAATGCAGTTTGCTCTTTAAATTTATCCAGAGACACATCCTGTTACGTAAAGGTGATGTTTAGATTTTTTTTTTGTAGACAAAGCATAGTGATATTTGATGGAGAACTCCCCTTGGATGGTGTTTTGTAGGGGTATGTTATTGACATACCTCTTTCTTCTTTAGACTCCTAACCTCTCTCTGGATAGCATACCACTGAAATCAGAAAAATGTGAACCTTAAATTCAGGTTCATTTGAACTAGTTAAAATTCTTTTCTAAAGTTTTTTTTTTTTTTAATTTTTGGGTTACAAACATTATTGTCTTTTTTATCTTCACCATTAATGAACAACATCTAAAAACTGTTTTTGAGAACAAGAAAAAAATAAATTTTTCTTCAAAATATGTACGAATGGTTGTAATTTACACTAGAGTAATTAAATTCAGTTTATAAATTACTGATCGTTACTGGAAATCTTACTAAGATAACTAAAGCATTTTGCCTACAATGTTTGCATTTCCTCTATACTTTGAATGTGGAATTCTCTTAGGCACCCCCAAAGTTGAATAAGTATTTTAGTTCTCATCTCGACTTGGTAAATACTCTATGTTTTGAGTCAGCCAATCTCTGCCTGACTGGCTCCCAGGCGTCCTGGTTGGTAGGCAAGATTAATCTTATATTGTGCAGAAGCAGTGCTTTATTTAGAAAATCAGGAGTGAATAATATGACTTCATAGAGTTAGTATACAAATGAACCCAATTCTGAGGATTCTGATTATTTCAGTTTTAATATAGGTGATATACAGGCATACCTTGGAGGTAATTGTGGGTTGGTGTCTGACCACTGTAAGAAAGCACATTTTGCATTAAAGCAAGTCACATGAATCTTTTGGTATCCCCGTGCATATAAGAGTTGTGCTATATTATACTATAGTATAGTAAGTGTACAATACCATGGTGTTTTAAAAAACGAGCATATCTTAACGTAGAAATACTTTATTGCTGAAAAGTGCTAACAATCATATAAGCCTTCAGTGAGTCACAATATTTTTGCTATTGAAGGGTCTTGCCTCGATGTTGATGGCTGCCGACTGATCAGGATGGCAGTTGCTGAAAGCTGGGTGACTGTGGCAATTTCTTAAGACAACAGTGAAGTTGACTCTCTTTTTTCACAAAAGGTTTCTCTGTAGCATGTGTTGCTATTTGTAACCCACAATAGAAATTCTTTCAAAATTGAAGTTAAATCTCTCACAACCTGCTGGTGTTGTTTTATCAATTAAGCTCACGTAATATTATAAATCCTTTGTTGTCATTTCACAGCATCTATTCCAGGAGTAGATTCCATCTCGAGTTACTTTTTTTGACCACCCATAAGAAGCAACTCCTTATCTGTCCAAGTTTTACCAAGAGATTGCAGCCATATCGTCAGGGTCCACTTTTAACTCCAGTTTTTTCTGCAATGTCACATCTGAAATTACATCCTCCAATGAAGTCTTGAACTTCTCAAAGACACCCATGAATGTCGGAATCAATGTCTTACAAACTCCTGTTAATGTTGATATTTTGGCCTCCTCTCACGAATCAAAAATGTTCTTAATGACATCAAATATGGTGAATTATTTTCAGAAAGCTTTCAATTTACTTTGCTCAGAACCATCAAGAAATTATGACTTATGGAGGCTATACAGCCTTATACAATTTATTCTTTAAATAATAAGACTTGAAAGTCAAAAAATGACTTCTTGATCCATGGACTGCAGAATGGATATTGTGTTAGCGGGCATAAAACAAGCTTAATCTCCTTGTGTATCTTTTTTTTTTGAGTTGGAGCCTCACTCCGTCGCCCATACTGGAGTGCAGTGGCCGCTTCCAGCCACCGCAGCCTCGACTTGCTGGGCTCCGGTGATCCTTCCACCTCAGCCTTCCAAGTAGCTGGAACTACAGGCGCGCGCTACCATGCCCGGCTGATTTTTTGATTTATTGTAGAGATGAGGTCTTGCCTGCCCAGGCGGGTCTCGAACCTGCAGGCTCAGGCAGTCCACTCACCTCAGCCTCCCAAGGCCCGGGATTACAGGCTGAGCCACCGAGCCCGGCTCCTTGTGTATCTTTATCAGAGCTCTTGGGTGACCATGTGCATTCTCAATAAGCAATAATGTTTTGAAAAAAGTCTCTCTCTTTCTTTCCTTTCCTTTTTTTTTTCTTTTTTTGAGCAGTAGTCCTCAACATTGATCTTAAAATATTTTGTAAACCATGCTATAAACAAATGTGCTGTCATCCAGACTTTGCTGTTCCACTTATAGTGCACAGGCAGAGTGGATTTTGCATAATTCTTAAGGACCATTGAATTTTTAGAAGGTAAATGAGCATTGGCTTCAACTTAAAGTCATCAGCTTCATTAGTTCCCTAACAAGAGAGTCAGCCTGTCCTATGAAGCTTTGAAACCAAGCACTGACTTTTCTCTAGTTATGAAAGTTCCCAGATGGCTGTTTATATAAGGCTGTTTCATCTACATTGAAAATCTGTTATTTTGTGTAGCTACTTTCATCAATTATCTTAAGTAGGTTTTCTGGATAACTTGCTGCAGCTTCTTCATTTGTACTTTTATGTTATGGAGATGGCTTATTTATTTAAACCGATCTCGGCTCATTTCCAACTTTTTTCCTGCAGCTTCCTCAGCTCTCTCTGCCTTCATCATTCTAAGAGAATTAACTCTAAAGACAGTTGGGTCTTTGCTCTGGATTAGGCTTTAGTTTAAGGAAATTTTGTGTCTCACTTGACCTTCTACCCGGACCGATAAAACTTTCTCCACATCAGTGGCAATGCTATTTTAGTTTCTTATTATTCCTGTGTTTACTAGAGAAGCACTTTTAATTTCCTTCAATAACTTTTTCTGTGCATTCAGAACTTGACTAGCTTGACTGACTGATATAAGAGCTGGCTGTCAGTCTATCTCATCTTTGACTTGCCTCCCTCACTAAGCTTAATCATTTCTAGCTTTTGGGTTAAAATGAAAGATGCGTGACTCTTCCTTTTACTTGAACACTTAGAGGTCACTGTAGGGTTGTTAATTGGCCAAATTTCAATATTGTTGTGTCTCAGGAAATACAGAGGCCTGGAGAGGGAGAGAGACAGAACAGCAGTTGGTAAAACAGAGCACACACAATGTTTATCTATTAAGTTTGCTTGTTATATGGGCATGGTTTGTGATGCCCCAAAATAATTACAATAGTAACAATAAAGATCACTGATTATCATCATAACAGATGTAGTAATAAGCTTGAAATATTAAAAAAGTTTGAAATATTGTGAGAATTACCAAAATGTAACAGAGACATGAAAAGAGCACATACTGTAGAAAAAATGACAACCAAAAGATTTACACAGGGGAGGGTTGCTATAAACCTTCAACTTGTAAAAAACACAGCATCTGCAAAGCACAATAATACTAGCTTTGCTTGTTCTTCAGCTCCTAATATAATATAATTTCATGGTGGCTAGAGTATTCTAAAGGTGTTTTTGGCATGTGTAATTATTTTCTAATTAGATTTGCTGCAAAATTCAATGCCTTTGCCGTGTTTTCTTCTTTAATCATTTTAAGAGAGCTGTTTCTTTTGAATAAACTGGAGGAAGTTTATTAGGAGTATTAATCCCTGGGCAAGTACTGCCTAGATTTAAGCTGTTGATGTTTCTCTTTGATGTTATCAAATTCTTATTTATTCATCGGTGGGGTCTTTCTCCATCGACTTCCTTTAATCTATAAGTCATTTGAGAAACAGTCTGATAAACTTGTTTTTCTTTAAATATTGATGACTGAAATATTGCTTAATATCTTAAAAATTAAATTTGTTAATTAATATTTTAGCAAATAGCTTCTGGAAGTATAAAGATTTGATAACTCTATCTTCTTAGAAAACAATCTTTGCGGTAGAATTTTTGGTTACTAACTCAAAATCTGTGAAGCGTTATGCACGGGAATATTCCCTTTCTAGGGCCTTAAAATTATGCCACACAGATGGCCTACTTATAAATTTGCTTTTTTTACTGGCTAGTTTTCACTTTGTTCTGATTGCAAGTAACTGCTTTTTACTTAATTGTCTTTAATCCTTGGAACTTAATAAATGTTCTGCACATATTTCTCTATATTTAAGAAATGAAGAAAAATCTTAGTCATTTTAGATCAATGTGGGCATTACAGTCAGACAATTGGAAAATTCAGGGGCAAACAATATATTTGTGGTTTCAAGAATTTTGTGGTATTTAATTCCATTTTTAGGTAGAAAATCTGAATTAGAAATAACTTTAAAAACCAAATATTACAGACACACCTGGGCTAAAGCTAAAATATTTAACCCAATACTTTATAATAAAACTGTTAATATAATCTCTCTAATGGCAAAGCAAACCTCTGCTCTTGTATCATATTCATGCAAAATTATCTGTGATGATGGCAGTATTTCAGAATAAGATCTTGACAGCAAAATTTAGCTGACTTTGTTTAATTCAAATTAATAGCCTATTATGGTTTAGTCATTATTTGGAAGGAGCAAGGTAAGATTACTAAACCAGACTTCAGTAAGATGGTCAAATGAGAGAGGAATAGGCTTGGCAATAAAACCATTCACTGATGATGCTACTTTAAGTGATTTTTAAATTCACTTTTTAATGTATCTAAGGAAAATAGAATAAGTTATCGCATTCTTTTCTACCTGAAGCTACCGATTAATATGATGATTATATTCTGAATTAAGCACAAAAGTTCCCAATTCCTACATCAAAGACACATTAATGTTTAAGGCAATTTAAAGTACATTATTAACATTTTCTTTAAAACTGCATATCTGGCACTTATTTCTGTTCTTTCCATTAGGCACTATTTTGTTATAAAAGTATAAAATTGATTACATGTGAATAGTAGGATTCATTCCGAAAAATTCATGGCATCTTCAAAGTGCATTTGCTTCAAGCCATTTAAAGAAGAGATTTTTAAAACAAATACCATCTTCCATGGATTCCCTCAAAAGCTACAATGGGTGTTTGTAATAAACAACCAATTTTTGAGAAAAAAAAGAACATGTTTATTATTTCTAAATCAGAAGCAAACAAATTAGCTGAATATTTGTTATTGGGTAGCTGAGGAATAACAGCTATAATTTATGTAACACTTACATGGTGTTAGTGGATTACTATACACACAACCTGAAAATGTAGGAAGTATTTTTCCTGCTTTACAGATGAGAAAATTGAGACTTAAATGTCTTTTTAAAAAAGTCCAAGTTCAAACATTTGAAACAAAACCCGATTTTGTCAAAGTCAACATCTCCTTCTAAGCATGAGTCTATTCTGCCTCAAACCATGGTATGGACAATTTTGTTTGCAATCCTGAAAGATGTGAGTAATCCAATGTGGGAAAGCATAGTAATTCAGGGGCCAAAAAACTATAAGGAAGAGATGTTTCTAACAAATTACTCTAAATGAATATAAATTTGAATTTAGAATAGAATATGCTAAAATATCTATTCAAAGGATAAAGAAAAATTGCTTTTTTTTCCCTTTCCCTCTCAATGTTTGGTAGAAGATGGATCCAGGCAGGTTTCTCATAAAGCTAAAACTCATCGAGCACATGCCATGCCATATTTACTACATGCAATAAATGCAAAATGTAATATCTTGCACGGCAGTAATCTTTTTTAAAGTTAAGAATCTATGCTTGAACAATTATCATAATACTCTAGGAAATGGATTTGCAGTAGTGGGAAACTGCCGGGAGGGTAGGCAGGATTGGCAGTAGTGGGAAATGGCCAGGGGAGGGGGGCACCCCTCATCAACAAGGGTACTTAAATAATGAACATTTGTATATCTAACCGTGAATGTACTCCATATCTTTAAAATTAAAAATGAAAAAAAGAATCCATGATAGCATAATTAAAACAAAACAAAACAAAAAACTGCATTGGTTTCTTCTGGATATTAAGCAGGAGAGTGTTGGCATCAGTTTAACATACATTATTTTTTAATTCTGTGAGCTGAGGAGTTCTGTAAACATTAACTTACATATACCAAACCGTACACACAATGAATTCCAAGTGGAGTTCTGTTTAAATGGTTGGAAGAGGAGTGTCTCTAAATAATCACCTAGGACTTCTCACATAAAGTTAAGAATCTCTGGGCCACATTTTTAAAATGTCTATTTGCAATATTCAGTGGGTTTGTCAGCTTCATTCTAAGTTTCTTCAGTGTCATGAAATAAAAATGACTAAGACAGTCAAGCCAAACTTACGTGTTCCATTAAAATCAATGAAGGACAAACCTTTAGCAGGCAGATTATGTCCAGTAATTAGATGGATTATGGTCAGTCGTTTCAATAATGTGAAGTGGATAGATTCTTAAGACTGCAAGAAGAAGATGCTAAGAAAGGAAGGCTTTAAGAGACAGGAACACATCTTTGGGATGATGGTGATGAATTCTGCAAGAAGATAATGATAAAACAAAGTATATACCACCTGGCGATCTATTTCTAATGCCTCTAACTTTTTTTTCCCCTCACTGTATCTCTTTGGTAGGTTTTCTTGCAGTTGCTATGTTATTTTTTTTCTTTCCTCTTTGAAGAATGTAGCTAAAGCTATTTATTTGGTGTCATAAGAATAGACACTCAGAGCCGGGCTCGGTGGCTCAGCCTGGGAGGCTGAGGTGAGTGGATTGCCTGAGCCCGCGGGTTCGAGACCTGCCTGGGCAAGCGAGACCTCATCTCTACAATAAATCAAAAAATTAGCCGGGCGTGGTAGTGCACGCCTGTAATTCCAGCTACTTGGAAGGCTG